>JAUJYS010003224.1:0-13439 GCA_033995665.1 Melogona broelemanni | reverse complement strand
TGCTGTAATCTTGCTGCAATTTGCGCGCTTCAGCTGCACTCGCCGCGATTATTCGCCTAGTGAAATACCGCCTTTAGGAATCGATTTCCAGACTTCGGCCACACATTTCCGACGAGGAAAATATTTCAAGGTTTTCATTTCTGAACTAATTAGCATTACTAGGAAATTCAAAACGGCGGTAGATGCTCGGGACTGCGTAATTGAATTTCCAGAAGAAACAAGGAACATGTAATAGGGACGAAATGGGCAGTTACCCAGAGCGCAAAAATACAGCCTTGATTATCGTTTCATATTAACATGAACTTCGCGCTGGGAATATTTATTTTATTATTATTATTACAATTTGGTATAATGAAATTCAACTAGGAGGCGAAATTTCGCATGCTAGCCAATGCCGTAACGCGCAAAATAATTAAAATACGCGTGCACTTGACATTTTATGAGTTTGATTTTTAATATACGACTGCAAAAATATTTCATCGTACCAGCAAAGGCAGCAAATATATTTTGGACGCTATAACTGAAGAACAATAGGTCTCGTATTTTAAGATTTATGGTTAAGATTTATGACAGACGAGGTCTTCAGAAAACCAACCAATACCAATGTTACCAAAATTACCGAGACCAATAGGCTGAGGGAGGGGGGGGTAGGCAACTTTTATATCCAGGGCGTTTCTTTTTACAAAAATACTTAAGTTTGTTTTGTGCAAGTTTGTTAAAATTAGTGCGCTTGAGTCGGGTAGTGGCTGTTCGCTATTTTGACAGCGGCTCCACACCGCGAAGTACAATTTGATACAGCACCCGAAAGTTTCAAACATTTTTTCTCCAGTACCTCGGGACTGAATAAACGAAAGCCCGCGCCGGGAATCGATCCCGGGGACCACCGCATGATCTAGGACTACCACATAGTCAGTTCGACAGCAAAACATAAGAAGATTCAATATTTGCATCGTTAAATTTCCTATGATAGAACATTGGCTAAGTGTACGGCAATCCCAGGTTTGATTCCCGGCTCGGGCTTTCGTTATATACGATCCAGGAGTACTGGTGAAAATATGCCCTTCCGCTCAAATGATTAGAGGGGAACAGAACTTCCTGTTGTGATATTCACTTCGGGTGATGACGATCATTGATGTCGATAAAAATAATAATAACATGCCGCGAAATTATTTGCTCAATAACATTGGCGAACCGGTAAGTCAATTCTGCAGCGCCGTCTAGCGATCGAGCGAGACGCCAATAGCACTAGATAGCGGGAAAAAAAGAGTTGTGCGGAGGAGATAAGTGAGCTGCCGTATTTAGATGGCCGTCCCATCGTGCGGCGCCAACCGATGAAGGTCGGTGTCTGAGTCTGGCGCCAGCCCATGTCCAACATCAAAAATACTGGCCACTGGCACATACACGTGTACACGCGTACGCGCCTTGCCGCACCAATTAGGTGCCCTTTTGCGTGCACCAAATCTATTTATTTCTGACGGAAAGCTAGGTACGTTGCAAATAGTAGAACGCATCGATATTGAACTTTGAATTTGTGAAGCGCTAAAAAAAAATTCGGGTACATTTCCGATCACGCCTTTAACTTTCACGGTTGCAAATGCTGCAAAAACTCACCGCAATGTTATTCATCCGTGAGCGAAAATTCATTGCAATGGTGTCTAACACCAATAGCAAATAAACAGGAAATGCTTATTCGTCATTCACGTGTTTTAACTAAAGTGTGGCCCCCGTGGTACAGTGGCTATAGACATAGACTACTAAGCGAGTGGTCCCGGGTTCGATTCCCGGCAGAAGCAGTCGTTTCGACGAGCATTCGACGACCTGCGGTACTGGTGTCACCCCTGAGCTTCCATTAGGGAGTCCAGAGCTCAGGGGTGGATCCTGCAGCTGGCTATACCAGCTGCCAATCTCCTTTCCAGCCCCTCACATATCTCAATAGACACGAGGGTGCAGTAGTCCTGTGGTGCACTAAGCGCTACGGTGACTTAAAAAAAAAAAAATAAATAAAATAATTGTACAAAAAAAAAAGCAAAGCTCTCTATGCTGATAGCTTTCACCATTAACTGATTAACACCTTTATTTTGGTTTGAAAATGAAAATTCGAATTGAGAAAAATCATGTACTTCACCTCGTTTCAGCTGATGCAGTCCATCACCGGATGTTCCGTGTCGCAGAACGTCGTCATTGCCATGTCCGGCATCGCCAAAGTCTTCGTCGGCGAAGTGGTGGAAGAAGGTAAGAAATTTTCTTAAGAAAATATGTTTTACTGGGGTTTTGTTGGTAAAATCGCCGGTCACCCATAACCAGAACTTGAAGCTTGCCTCAATGGGTTTTCGATCGTTTCCCCTTGTGTTCTCCCCCGAAGCTATCGACGTCATGGAGCAGCTGGAAGAGAGCGGTCCCCTGCAGCCCAAGCACTTGCGAGAGGCCGTGCGACGGCTGAGGGCTCGCGGCACGCTAGCCAACAACCGCAATAAGAAACCGCTGTTGTGGAAATCGTGACGTGGATCCCCTGTTTAGATGTCGGGTCGCCAGGTGGCGTTTTTTGTGGGGGGTCGAGATTCAAATCAACTTAACTAGTTGATTTTTTTTAATCATTCGATAAAACTGTCGAAATGATGTTATTGGTGGGACAATGGGACGACTGAGTCATTTTTTGAATAATTTTAAAATAAACAGTATATGAGAAAAAAAAATTTTCGGTCGGGGAATATCTTTCTATTTTGTTTAAAACTGTATATGATTGGCCAACTACTACTGGTGTGGGTCTAAATAGTCAAAAATATCGGAATAAGTTTGGAAATCTAAATTAAATTCACTATTGTACAAATTTTTTTAATGTAATATTGTTTACTAATGATGAATTGCAAATCTTTTGGACTAGTTCACCGTTTACGCCGTTTAAAATTATTATGACAACTGTGACAAGACAGTGGTCCAGGGATTCGTAATCCACGATTCGAAATTAATTTTTTTATAATCAGTGGTGGGGCAAATTATTTGAAAAAATTAATTAATTGTATCGATCGACCCCCGCCATAGCCCCCCTCCCTCCCCCTTAAAAGGGGCTGCTCGCGGGCAAACATTGTAATTGATTGTGTCTTCGCTCAATAAAAGCAACCACGGTATATAACATATTCACGAACTGCTTAGTCGGTAGTGCAGACGGTGTCGCTACTGTTCATACACTGTGGGTGAATTGATGTGCCACGCTCTGTACTGTCTTACTAGTGGATTCGCGGAAGTCAGTGTCACCTTGCGTTTCTCGCTTTATGCTATTGTTCAAAATAGACTTTTGCATTCATTCCCTTGGCTGATTTTCTCCCCAATTGTAAATACATGTACGAACTGTAAATACACCTTTAAATAGACTGAACATTCTTCCGTGTCCTTTGATTTGTGTAATCGATTTTTGTCTTTGTTACCAGTCCTGAATTTATAAATACATTTTATATGCGAATGCAACAGTGTTGCCCTGGACGCAGTGTGCTCAGGCGGGAGCATTTAGTTTTAAAGTTTTTAATTGATTACACGTTGCTACGTTTGTGGTAGAGTTGCATACAGGCAAAATTTGTTGACGCCTCTTGGCCATACCGTTGAACATTGTCATCTGTTTTTAAGGGTCTTTTCAGTTTTTCACACCTTTGTGGCTTAGTGGTTAGCGTGTTCGCCTGCTATGCCGGTGATCGCGGGTTCGATTCCCGATAAAGACCGCCGGTATTTTTCGGACGAGAGGAATTCGTACGCACGCCTCGCGTACGAATTCCTTCGGAATGAAAGTCAAGCCGTGGGACCCGTGCCTGTACGTTGTCAGGTACACGTTAAAGATCCCTACCTTGGGTCATATTATCAGATCGCGCCCTTTGATGGGATTGCAAATTTTGTAGTGTGGATGTAGTAGTGATAAAACTATTTGACATCTTCGTCATTGACTGACCATTTGACCCCCGCCATAGGCCCTTCCGTATCTAATTGCTTATACACATAGAAATTGTGTGATACGCAAGTTTGTTTTTCCTATGGATAGTTTTCAGTTTCAGGATGCCCCTCCCACTTCGACTTACGCAAACTATTAATCAGGTAAATTGACCTAACTATAAAATGACAGCATCACGCTGAGCATAGAATGCTAACGCATGCGCAGTCGGTCTGTTTCCTCCTTTTTGGCATGGTATAAAAATTGATTCACTTCAAAACTGACGAAAATTTCCTTCAAGAGAAAGTCTAGATAAATAATTACACGTGTTATCTATCCTCACTTGAGACTGCGGATACCAATTAAGGCGACCATTTTTTTAATTACTGGTTTTTGGTCCCGGTCGATGATAAATGTTCAATTAATTTCAGGAAATGATAGGAGGAGACGCTCACCAGGGAAGGAGCGAGGCCAACTGCGCACGCTGGGAAGGTTAATAAGTTTTAAGCTGTTACGAATCGTCTTACAGACAGTCTACTGGCGGACAGGGCCAAGTTTCATAATAAAAAAGTTTGAGAAGGCACGTAGTTCCTATCGACGAGTTGCGTCTCCGTGCGATAAATGTACGAGATTTTTTTTTTGGAGACAAAAATCTTGTTCCCGTCAATAACAATTACAATATTTACCCGCAAACAGCCCCAGTGGGCCTATGGCGGGGGTCAAATGATCAGAGGACGACGATGTCCTATTCTAACAGGATTAGTAATTGTAAGGTTGCCCCAAAGTAGGAACCGAACCAACAATCTCCCTTTTAGGATGCAAACCAAAAATCTAATATTTATTTATTTTCTATTGTTTTCTAATGACTTCCCACCAAATATTGATACAATTACAGTACACAAAAATGTCAGCCGAGTACGAAATGATACCTCTGTAATCACCAAAAAATTTTAAATGTAAATTTTGATACAAAAGGTTTTCCATGACAAATTCTATGTAGAATACTATAAACATATTTTTAAAACTCAGAAACCATGGTTTAACGGGATATACGTGTATGATCTTTGAATAAAGAAATAAAGAAGCTATTTGTAACAACAAATTGTCAAGGGAATTATCGACAAATTGTAATAGTGTAACAAAAGAAAGAACTGGTTAAAATATCGACCCCGAACCCAAAATTCATAGCCAATTAATCTAAATGAAGTGTTGACAATCTTTTATCAATTATTTTGAACCCTTGTCACATCCATTCACAATAATTGCACCGCATCTTTCAAGAAGTTATTTCCACACGCCGAGTAATAGATAACCGATAAACATTTGACATTTCGATTGGTTAATCGATAACCCGCCACCTCGCTATCTTTCCACTGGCTCAATACAAGATCGATACAATTTCACAATACGGATACTGTTAGGTGAAAGTATTTTTTTAATAATACTGTTGACTCTGGATACAATGGGTGATTTCGTTTTTACATGGGTGGGGGACAGGCAATTGAAATACAATCGATAGCCTAAATTGTAATACAATATTATGCAACCGAATAACCCTATATGATGGTGCTAGTATTGGTTACGACACAACGACCGGAAGAGTTGGAAAATGGTATTAGTTTAATTAATGCGAGAATGTAAATATTGCTCAAGCTGTAATACTATAGACGTGCCCTCAATTTACTTCAATTCACCGATTATGCCTTGGGCTAAAATTCGTTAAATAATTGAAACCTATTTTAAAATCAAGAACATAACAAAATTATCTTATATTTTATTATTTTATCAATGTATTATCTTTATTTTTATTAATTTTTCTACTTCCAAAATAAATTTGGAGTTATTGTCCGTTTAAAATTCAAATATTGTAGTTGCATTGTTTTTTAAAGTTAATTAAAATAAAAAATAGCAACCCCATAACTGCATATAAAAGTTTATGGTAAACAAAATTAGGCATTTTTTAACAGCATTTGCACCGGGGTCAAAACTCATGCACAACACTATTCAATTAGATGTAAGAAGTGCCAATCGCAATAGAATATCATTTTTAATTCTACAGAATGGTGTGAAGACAACTAGCCGAACTACATCACAAAATGAAGAAAAAAAACAAGTTCTAAACTGCCCTCAACGTAAAACGAACTATTTGGACAAATACAATCATTGCACAACCTTAAAAACTTTTTTGTTTCTTGATTTTCGAGTCGCTTTGCGATTACCATTCCTTCGTATTTTGATTGGCCATATTATTTTACAGCCTGCAATTTTTAATTAATCGAGTGGAAAGCGCTTAAAGAAAGGGCACCACTAGAAGAAAAAAGCTTAAATATTCATCACCTATGTCAGGGTCACCCATTCTAAATGTCCGAGGAAGAACTTTGTTAACTGGCATTTGAATTTCCTGACAAAGTCTATACTATGGTAATATTTTTGGTACAAATCACAATCCCCCTATTTGAGCCACCGAACCAGATTGTAAGGAATGGCAACTCTGTACCAAATATTTTAAGCCAACTTCAAGTCATTCATCGTGATTTAAGTTCACACAATTTTGAAGTCGCCATTCCTATTAATTTAGTTCGGTGGCCGAACCAAGTTTACAAAAAAAAGTTGAAACACAAAAAAGTAATTACAAAAAACATTCCACATAACACGTCAATAAAAATTCGACGACAAGTGTCGTGGAACATGTACAAATCCTACAAGATCTTCCAGATAATAAATACTACCATAAAATACACACATAAATTGTATTTATTTATTGGGGGCTATACACATTCTATATAGGGAGGGTAAAGTTAAAATACTAAACGATCGTCGGCTAACTTATCGACATAAAAACTAAATTCGTGGGGCTATTCCCTTAACTGAGGAACAAACCTGGTACTACTTTCACTTTTACTGAAGTGTCGCCAGCTATAAATTCATTATCACTTATTTTTTACCGGCTAAAAATTGCACAATCAAAAATACATACACGTACATAGTTGGAACACCGAGAAAGATTATTAGTCCAGTGGTGGGCACTTAATGGCGAATGGCGATTTTTTTCCTCACTAGTTTTGCTCTTGGCAAACGTTTTGTCCAAGTTGTTTTGCAAATTCTGACTCATGTAAGAGTTCTGTAGGTAGGTTATAGTATTGGGCTGGTATTTTTAATTGGCAGACCATGTATGCATTTGTCATTTTAATTTCAATCATTTTTTTGTGATCTACTTTTATTTATTTGACTTCAAGGTATGCAATTATAGCGAATTAGTTCATTTTATCGGGCGTTTGAATAAATTAAAAATTAGGTTTTTTTTAATTCGATATTCTTCTCTGGATATTGCCCTTCATACTATTTTATAAAATAAGAATCGAGGATTTTTTTTTGGCTTTTTTTCAACTAAGGACGTTTAATTTCAACAAACGTCCTTAGTTGAAAAAAAGCCAAAAAAAAATCCTCGATTCTTATTCGTAAACTTTTACCGTATGCATTACCGATAAACATCAGAAGCAGTTTTACAGTAGTCTTCTGGGAAGTGATTTTATATTTTACCGTATGCCCACCACTGTGTCGGACTGTCGAAAAAGGGTAAAAAATATATGACCGGGGTTTCAGGTTACTTTTCGAACAAATCACTAGAACTTGAGAAATGTTTTGCAAAACTCGCCAATTGGCAAAAATAGATTGCGTGTAGAAGTGCGGATGAAATACGACTGAAATAGGAGAGTGCAAACCTAGTCCTAGTGTACCTAAGATTGGCGAGAATTGAGACTAGTAATAAGTTTCGCTATCGGAATTTGTGAATTTCATCGTCACAGCGTTGTTCGAAGGTCGACCGCGCCCCCGATCAATTTCTAAATTAAATTTAGCGGGCAAATGTTTAACAGAGTGTAACGTTACTAATTCTGGAAAACATTGGATGTCACGAAAATTATAATACCCAAGCTGTCTTTAAATTAATTCAGCCCCCCCTTCCCCCCTTCCACACCTGAGGAAATGTTGGTTATATAAATTAATCTGCCAAGCATTTATTTGACGCTAGCTCCGAAGTTAAAAACTGAATTCTTATGAATAAAGCTATTGGATGATTTATTTTTTAAAAAATATTTAAAACATTGAATTGCGATTTGTCATTCATTTGGCAGAAGTTTTGTAAAACTTTTCCCGCAATTAAAAAAAAATTGTGATCCAACTTTTTTTTATACATTTATCTGGAGATATTTTGTTAAATTTCTGATGGAAGTTTAGGTTGGAGTCATGATTGTTCCTATTTTTTATATCAACGAAATGATTCGTGAAATTAATGGACAATGGCGAAAATAGAGTTCAAAGCTATGTTGAAAATATTTTTATTTTTGTTTATTCGCGAGTTTCATTTGCAATTTTATTTCATTTATTTTTATTTTTATCTTTTTTAACTGGTATTTACTTTTTTTATGCTACTCATGCACAACCGTTTGCCTGAAATCTGCCCGAAAGCGCTTGACAACAACGTCGCGCAAGAAGCTCAAATTTTGTCAGGCGATCTGATGCCGTCGTCAACGACTTCTGTCCGTCTCGGTGATAAATCACACCACACCGTCAGTGTCTCGAACCTGGCGTCTGGTTGCTAATCTGACGATGACGTCAGGTGACGTCACAAAATACCAAGCCACTCGCGTCGCGCGTCAGAGTGTGTGCCAGCACACACTCCAACGCATAATTTAATCAAGTGTTATTTTTTTTTCTTTAATTAAAAAACGCAATACTTGCGAGATTGCGCGATCTAAAAATAAAGCCCGCTTACACAACTGACGAGTGGACTAGCAATCACAATCGCGATCGACTTGGTGCGGCGTGGGTGCGCCGTCAATGTCATGGGGGACAAACCCCAATGCTATGGGAAGTCCACATAAAATGCAGAACGCTAAAGTCGTTATTGCAATAGACTAGCAGTACCCAAACTGAAGTTGACCCATCTGTAAAGCTACACTTGGATATATATGTTGTTTTTTTTGGTTCATTTTGTTTTGATTTTTTGTTTGACTTCATTTTTGTTTCAAGCTTCATTTTATTTTGATTTTTCAACTGTTTAGGGGACTTTCCAACGTATTAGTCTCAAATCTCCCTACCCACCCAGGGGGGGTCGACCTGGTAATTTGGCCTAAGCCTAGGTTTTAGATCTTTAACGTGTACGTCCGTACCCGACAACGTACAGGTACGGCTCCCACGCCTCTACTCGCCTGGAAAATTCCTGTGGTCGCGGTCTGGGAATTGAACCCGCGATCACGGACGCTCGACTATTTTTCGCTTTTCGTAAAAAAAATGTAAAAGTTTTCGTGTGGCTTTACAGTCTGGGTCATTCATAACCGGGCATACTTTGGAAATTACCTTCGTAAAAAAAATACCAGGGTTGATTAAAATCGGGGGTGGTCCGAACCTTTCACACCTTTCAGTTAACTTATTTCTAAAAAAAAGTCCAACCGCCACCCAAAAAAAAGTTTGTTAACCGCTGATTTTTCCTCCATGTTATGGTTGGGATTCAAACCATTTGGGGGTAAAATCTTGATAATTTGTCGATAGCCAAAGCCAAACACATTGAAAGGGTTTTCTTCCAATCATAGCTCGCCCCGAAGCGGACTTTTCCATCGCCCGTTGATTTCAACCCATGACTGGGGATAAAATAAAAACACGCCACCGAAATACGTTTCGATGGTAAAGTGGTTGGTTCTCAGCGGGACAGTGGTTTTTACCTGCCACTGAAATACCCCTAACCCCTGGAATCACGGCTCAGTTCGCCTTCACCTTCAACTGACGACTCCACTCATGAACTTCACTGTGCTCTTCACTGGAAGCTGTCTCCACCGGCGGGAACTCTTCAAGCGGCGGAGCGGGGGATACCTTCTTGGTAACCGCCATGCTATCAACCACGGACAGGGCTATACCCAACTGCGCGGCGTAATACGTAATCATGATGAGAGCCTGACTGTAGGGAATGGGCGTCAGGAAGGTACTGACCGCAATCAGGGTATCCGACACGCAGAAGACGATGGAGCCGGCGCAGCTACACAGCTTGGTCCAGGTCCACAGATCCTCGAAGAAGCGGACTCGGGCCACCGCCCTCCAGATCATGGTACCGATCAGAGAAAGATAGATAGCCACGGCTGGGATTAGGATGCCTTGGAGGCCGGGTAGTAATATCAGGTAGGTAGCTACCCCGGAGACGAGGATGAAAGCCCCGGCGTAGGGATTGAAGGGGTGGAAGCCGAAGGCCGAGATGTAGAGGGCTTGCGCCACGCCGAAGCTAGCCATGCCGTGCACGAAGTACTGCTGGGGGTAGATGAGGAGGGCGTCGCCCAGGGCGGAGAAAGCGAGGCCGGTGAGAATGCGGCGGGAGTAGGAGTATTCCTGGCCGAGGCTCATGCCGTGAAGGAGGACGAAGACGCAGAGGGAGAGAACCGGCAGGCATTTGATGAGGCAGGCGAACCAGCTGGGGTTGCCGTCCGGGATGAAGATGACGAAGTAGATGGCCACCGTCTTGAAGAAGGGGACCAGTTTGGGGCCCACGCTCTTGAGCTAGAGAGAGACACGGGTGGGGGAGGGGGAGGGGGGAACGAGAAAGAGAATTAGGTGGTGGCATGTAGTGTTGGGTAGGAACGGAACGGTAAAGTTCTGTTCCTAGGAACTGGTTCCTTTTTTTAGGAACTTTGGAACGCCTAGATTATTTTTATTTTTTGAGAAACTGTAATGGGAACTGGTTTCTTTCTTCACCGGAGGAACTTTTAGGAACTGGTTCTTTTTCAAAAGGAACCGGTTCCAGTTTCCGTTCCTTCGATGAACGAAGGAATTAGTTTCCATTCAAGTTCCCTCATAAATTAAAAGGAACCTGGTACTTTTCCGTTCCTCTCCCGTGCGTTCGATTAAAAAATATTTTGTGATATAATAAACAACAAGTTTGTAGATTAAATAAACGCGTTTTTAATGACATTAACTAAAATGTTACAAAAACTACATGACATTAGGACATGAACAGACTGATTAAGAGCCTACTTGCGGGCACAGGTGAAAAGCTTTCAACAAATTATAATTTAAAAAAAAAAAATTCTGTTCGATGTATTTAAAATTCTTCAAAAAAAAAAACAGTTCCAGATCCTACAGAAATTCGTTTACGAACAGAAATTAAATTAACCTAGGCACTCCTCAGTTCCTCAAAAATGGAACCAGTTCCTAGGAAAGAAACTTTTCCGTTCCGTTCCTACCCAACTTTGGGTACGACTGACGTTAGTTTTGTAATCGATCGCCGGAACATATTTTTTATATGAAGCGGTTAAGCCAGAACGTTGTCAAAAACTTCATTAATTTAATCAGTCCTAAGTCAATTTTATCAAACATTATCGGTCAACAACTGTTGAATTCACTTCTGTTACTGTTTCTGTGCGCGACCGAATAATTTTTATGCCAGGTAGATGCAGATGGAAATGGACTCTTCGAACTTCCAACACGTCGAGACAAATGATGGAATATTTATTTATTAGATAAACATTAAAAACAGCGAATTAAATTTAGATAGCTACACTTGCAATCTGTCAAGTCACAGAAGGCGTAACTGGCTGATTTAAAGTGTCTAGCTATCGAACATAATATTTTACATATTATATTAATAGATTTAATCGGTTAATTTCCGTTTATTACGATTGTGCATGCTCATAAATGGCACTTTTTCGAATAATATTTTATTAAAAACACAGAATTGTGGAATCATGATTTCAGATCTTAACCAACCCTTTCCAAATAAAAGATCTGCCTTCCTAGAATCGGACTTATCTCGAGTCAGATTCTCCTTTTTACTTCCCACTACGAAGTACTGGTACTAGCGAATAAAGCGGAAAACACGGCTTATACCAATTTGAGCAATAACACAAAAAAATTGGGCTTACTTTTTCGTAAGCCATATCCACTCGCAAATAAATGTGGCTTGAATACACGTGGAAACGTAGTTCACAACAGGGAACTTCCAAGCTAAATCGCACACGTATCTCAAGTATCGGATTCACAAGTGCGACCCTCGATTGTAAAAACCAAATGCAAAGGGGGGGGGGAGAATCGACACCTGCGTGCGCCTATGGATTGAGGTACAGGTGTCACCTTTACCTACACGCCACTTGGTACGCAGTACGGCAGCCACCCCCACCCCGCCTTAAATTTATTCAGAGACTCTTTGAACTTCCAACGCCGCTTACGCCAGCGGAATAATCCTCCTTTGATTTTATTTTTTGTGGTCCCCGAATTTATATTAGGAGCTGCACCGCCGCAGATATCTCTTTGCCACCCTGCCAAAATGGCAATACACGCTGCCTCTCAGTGTTGGGTCCGTTCCTTTTCGAAAGAAACCCGTTCCAGTTCCTGTTCCTCCTAAGAGAAAAGGAACTCGTTCCAGTCCCCGTTTCGTTTCTCCTAAGAAAAAGGGATCCCGTTTCCATTCCAATTCCCGTTCCTCCTTATAAAAAGGAACGCGTTCCAGTTACCGTTTTTCCTTAGAAAAAAAGGAACCCATTCCAGATCCCGTTCCTCATTAAAAAAGGAACCCATTCCAGTTCCCGTTCCTCATAAGAAAAAAGGATCGCGTTCCTGTTCCATTTCCACCAAAAAAAAAACCCGTTCCAGTTCCTACAGTAATTGAATCGAACCTAACAGATCCTAGTTCCTTTTCAAAGGCAACCTGAAAATTTGACGTTTATTTTCCGTTCGTTCGATTACAAAATAAAATAAAAAACTTATCTTTATCTAAATTTCCATTTATCTCGCATATTCCATTAGTAAATGGGATTTTATCCCATAAACTTTGAATGCGAAAGTTATCATATTTTAAAAAAAGATTTTTTTTTTTTTATTGACGCAATAAAATTATGAAATTACATTGTCATCACCCTCGAGAGGGGAAATTCAGCCACCCCATGACAACAGGTGCACCATATTTAAATATTAATCATTTAAATGTTCTGCACACGGTAAAAAAAAAAAACACCGTTCCACTTTATGAAAAACAGGAACGAAACCGTTCCAATGCGCTTCTTGTTAGAAAAAGGAACCTGGGCGTTCCGAAGTTTCACAGAAAATGAACCCGTTCCGTTCCTACCCAACACCGGTCTTCCTAACTGTATTTTTGGCTAGCAGGACGGATGGCAACAACACAAAAAGAAATATTTAATTATTCTTATGCTATCTAAATGAGTTAGGTGGGCCCGGAGTTTCGGGCTGAAGGCAAGCAAAAAGCCTAATTAGATTTTTTTCCGAGTAGGGATTGATGGATGGAATTCCAATAGCTCGGATTTGTAAGCTGGATTCGACTATGCATGAATGTCGTAGTGTCAAAACTGGAAGCACGGTTTGTCACTTCTCCATTTTTTAAATCCTGTTGTGCACTAGGCACTGTAGTTGTTAAGATCCGTCGAGTCGTTTCCGACTACTGGTGACGCCATGGACAAGTGCTCTCCAACTGGGCCGATTCGATGACTTTCTCTGTAGCTCCCGGAGTGACATCTTGGTTTCCCTCTTTATA
>JAUJYS010003223.1:0-13439 GCA_033995665.1 Melogona broelemanni | reverse complement strand
TGTTATGTTTTTGGTTAGGTAAGTCAGTTTCGATACGCACCCCACTCGACACCGTATTTTCAGGTCGCTCATGTCTTTAACGTGTCACTTAGCCAAGATTTGTTATCATGGAACTCTGTGCTTATCATTTGTTTCACATTTTGTTCGAATTAGTCAAAACAAGCACAAGTTTCGAATAAGCAATATTTTTTAAAAATAGTATAACGAGTAAGCAACGAACATAACTATCAAAAACGAAAATCTGACAACAGACAGTTACTTGAAAAATTTACAAAATACGAAAACCCATTATTTCTTGGTCGTCCATTTCTGTTTTATCAACGTTTCTTTCTTGAAAGTTTACCTTTGGCTGCATGGTTGATAGCAGTCCAGGAAAGGGGGGAATCGTAGGAAGAAATTAAAAAGAAATAAAAAAATAAGCGGCTACCGATTTCTTAACGTCGACTTAATCGTTTACAGAGTGACTGGTGAGCTGCATGCGCCGTCATCTCTAGCCACAACAATGAAACGTTCCTGTAGAATGCGCTCCGCAACTGATTTTTCGAACAAAAGAGCTATTGTCTGTTTACGTAACATTAATCCACCAAAAGAGATTTATTTCGAAAAATGCCGAATTAAATTGCGACGCCAAAGCGGCATTATTTCTTCGCAATAATAATAATAATAATAATAATAATAATTGCGAAGGAGGTCATACAAAACGTGTATTTTTCCCCAAATACTGATTCTCGAATTTCAAGGAATAAAACGAGAAGATTGGAAGAATTTAATCATATGTGTTCAGACTTCAGATGCAATTGTAATTGATACTGAAATATTGCAGCTTTTTCTAATTTAATTTTAAATTAACGAACGTTCACCAATCGGTTACCGTTCTGTCGCATTTATAGTCTAAAAACGTTACCAACGTTACAGCAAAACTTAAAATTTATGGCATGTGTAAAGTAGTTTTCCACCCACCTCCCATATTATAATTAATTTTTCATTTCATTAAATTGTTTCGTTGCTTTTGCCAACTTGTGTAGCTTAATCAGGGCGTTTAATTTCCCAGAGGTTTAATGGCAAGTTCCGTTAGTGCACGGGTACTTCTGATTGCGTGACTCATCGATGCAGCGTTGCGTACTCTCGCTACTTCCAATTTCAATTGATTTCACCAATTCTATTGTTTCGAATCAAAATACTCAATATCGTCGCGCAGGCTTTGCTTTGCGTGTCAAACGCTTTCTTAACATTCCTTCGTTTTCAACTAGGAAAGATTCACGCAGGTGAACACAGACGGTTTCAGTTCAGGTGTTTTTTTTTATTATTTGTCACAACTCACAACGAACGTTTTTACGTGGTCGAGTATATGTAAAAGCAGGCTCTCTTGCATCTAGTGGCTATACTGACTTAACCTTTCATTTTAATCGAAAGTATGATTATAAAGATTTTTTTTCAGTACTATTGAGAAATGTGTGGCTCTATTTATTTTATTCTTTATTGAAAAGTCAGGAAGTCTCATGAAGTAGTCGTTTCAATTTTGAAATTTAGCGCGCATAAATGGAACAACGCGCAGTGAATCATATATCTTGTTCATGTAAAACGCGTCCCGCCATCTAGTGATAAATCCTCGCAACACCGATGTCGCAATACAAAAGTTTCGCGATCTGCCGCTCGGTGGCGCAATCGTCATCAGTCAAATTTTCAATATGGTGGAACGATGAGTGACATTAATATGAAGTTTAAAATTTCCGTTTTCATCAAGAATTTAAAGGTGGATTTGAACTTCTGGACGTGGCGACTCAAAGGTAACTTAACGGCGCACTTAGCAAGTCCCAAGTTTGCAGCGCTTTTATGATTGAAATATACGTTTTGTGGATGACAAATTCTCAATGTTTGCAAAAACTCATTTGGTTCAACGACGACGTAGATCCGTGTCGTGGTGGGGTGCGTAAATATTTTAGTTTAGCTTAGTGAAGTCATACCATTAGAGGTTTTGTTACTGGGTAACCAATGTTGACGCACCCCGTGTTGACCCGAATATTGTGTTAATCATCTGTGATCACCTGCGAGAAAGTTGATTCTGCTGATGCAATGGGTCTTCTCTGCAGTCACGCGATGTTGCCAAGATTTATTTCTGGTTTATTTAGAGAGGTTTCTCCGCCAAATGGCAGTTGTTACCTCCCTCTCAAACTCTCAAACTCGTTAAATATTGGACGAGGGAAAGTGCCGTTCGCAGTTGGCTGCAAGTGCCCTTTCTCTGAATCATTACCGTGACGGCACTAGGGCTAC
The DNA here is from genome assembly GCA_033995665.1 of Melogona broelemanni. Taxonomy (NCBI): domain Eukaryota; kingdom Metazoa; phylum Arthropoda; class Diplopoda; order Chordeumatida; family Chordeumatidae; genus Melogona; species Melogona broelemanni. Next base: position 11,168 of record JAUJYS010003223.1, on the reverse strand, counting down.
AACACTGTCGAACTGCACAATTAAGTGTATGATTTGTTTTTATCCTTCTCCATTTTGCCTAGAATAATTCGAAGGTCTTAAATGTCCTCTTATTTAGAATTGTCACCTTTGGTATATGCAGGCTGCTTGTAATTTTGCTGACGTTAGGCGCATATTAGGCGCTTGTGTAAACAATGTGACACGAAAACACTTATGTGGTTTTGTGTGGGTGACACTTAGGTTGACTGTCAAATTCTGTCATTTTAAACGTCAATGTACCGGTAGGTGCATTTTTGCATTTACTTGCATGAACAATGACATGCCTGCATTGATAAATTACTGCGTAGTTCGAATGTCATCCAGTAGAAAGTAAACCAAATTACGCAAACGGTTAACCTTCCCCAAGCCAACATGTAGTGCAATACTGTACGAAATTCTTCTAGAAGTTTTTCTGGATTGTAATTGCTGAGATTTTTAATGTCTTGGTAGCATAAACACTGTGCACCTTTCTTTTTAGTTTGCTTATAGTTGTTTTTGGATGACAATGATGAAACAATACATCAATTAATCTTCAGTCTGTCTGTTTGACAAGCTGGCAAACATATATGCTTTCGGTGAAAGGTCGTGTCAGATGTCGCCGAGTTTGGCAGTCGTATTTTTATTGTTGCTGTAATAATAAGGTACCGAACAGTGCGGCAGACTAAAGTTTTAAATTTCATTTTCATTTTGTAGGGATTGATTATGTTGGGCTGACAATGCCATCGGTCGTCTCTCGCAGAGTAACCCATAAATAGCTTCTGCTTCGGTACACGTACAATTTAGGCCTACTGTCCCGATACTTATACCGAGCTTGTTGTACACTGACTGATCGAGTGCGTCCCAGTCTGTACACGTAATCGTAGAAATAGGATAGGCGTTGTGTAATTCTGTTTTTTTCCTCTCGGCGATTGAACATTGTACGCACTAAATTATTCAGTATGACTCGTTTCTGATTTCTGCGCCCTTTAAAAAAAACTAAATAGAACAGCGTCTTAAAGACGACGATGGATTTTGATAGTGACTTAAAATATTGCTTGCCATTAATGATTTCGTTTCCGCAAGATTTATTTTTTTATTTGTGTTGATCGGTCTTTTTTTTGCGCAGAGACAGAAGGAGATGCATGTCGTAATGTTTTAGAATTTAATCCCGAGGAACAAGTTCCTGCCATTACATGTTGACTTTATCAAACAAAAGTCTTGACTTGCAATAATGCATTACTGTAAAGCGATTCTTAAAAAAACTTCGGTCACGTGCACATTTACTGTTTCCAATGACATTGCAAATCCTACAACTACTGTACATTTTCAACGTCGACAGGATAATTGGATATTTGGTAATTAGATATTTGACAGTTTTCGAAGAGCTTCCTGTAAATTAACGCGTTCGATAACATAAACAATTGCCCACGAAGAATACGTGATTTTCGCAACCAACATCGACTTTGTACCAATATGAATCGACAAGCTTTTAAATTATACCTGATAATACCCGATACCAATCGCTTAAATACACGTGTTGCCAAATAAAGTTCCAACGCATTCGTACTTCAATAGTTGCCCCTGACGACCATCCGAGCATTCTCGAGGCGAATCATGTTGACTAATGCCACGCACCTTTATTGGCACAGTTTTATCGGACAGACCTCCGCGGGGAGGTAAACGGGCGAATGTGTAACAGCCAAAGGGCGGGCAAGGTGGATGCGTTGACAGTTGTGTATGCTAATTTTCCTTTGAGGTTTCCTCGTTTCTTAGATCAGAGCAACATTCCTTTTATTCTCATTACTTTTTTTTACCTGCCGTTTCTGCTGCGCGGTTGGCGTCCTGATTTAATATAAAGCGGGTTTCAGCGACCCAAAACAATAGCCCGTTTCTTCGCAATGTCTTCCCGAGCTGAGCCCCTTTCCTGACTTACCAACAGGAGATTCCGTACGCCGCTGCGAGGAGCCTGTTGTAAACGGCACCCCGCGATGGAATAAATAAAGAGCCCGTGCTGGGATACGAACCCGGAACCGTCATATCACTACCTTTTTACCGATTAGGCTACGACGAGTCATACTAATTTATTTATCTTGACATGTGACTTTTTGCAGTTCGGTGCGAGTGCATTGTTGTTTCACCAAGGTTTTTTTTTGTAGTGTGATTTTCAGAAACGTTTCGCGAATTTCTACATTGGCACCTCAGTTTTGCCGGTTTGTCCCACACTCCAAGTGCCATCTCGTGTTTTTGCCTTGTCATACCTAGATGAGGATCTTTAACGTGCACCTGACATCGTACAGGCAAGGCGGACGGTCCCGGGTTCGATTCCTGGCAGAGGCTCTCGTTTATTCGACGAGCCGCGGTACTGGTACTGAGCTTTCATTAGGGAATCCAGAGCTTAGCGGTGGATCCTACAGCTTGGCTATACCAGCTGCCATCCACTTCCCTGCCCGTCACATAGCGACACGATGGGTAGTAATCCTGTAATAATTTGCACTACGGTGATTAAAAAAAAAATACCTGGACACGAATTATTCTTTTTTAAATAAGAAAGATATAGGAGCCGTTGGGTTGCAATCGCTATGTAATTAAAGTTTTCTCGACCAAAGAGAAAAGGAAACTGCAACTTCTTGTGATGTATTGGTGTTTTAATAAAACTCAAGAAAATCGTAGCACAATACAAAGATGTTGTGTATATGTGTAGAACGTTGATTGTACATATATTGAGTTTTATTTAAGCACATCACAAACATCACAAGAAGTTGCCGTTTCCTTTTCTCTTTGGTCGAGAAAAACTTTAATTATATAACGAATTATTCTACCGACCAAAAAAATCCTGGAAGTCTCGGTCCGGAATTGAACCCGCGAACACTGGCGCAATAGACGAACACGCCAACCACTACGCCGCACAACATCTTTGTGCAGCTTGTTTTATTTTATAAACACCTACCCAGCTTGTTGTAGTCTGCGTGCGCCTATGGCGTAATGCAGTTTCTGTTTAATTATCAGCAGCCATGCGAACCCGCCATTGCTATAGTGACGCATCCCTGCATGACTCGACGCCTGTGTTTGCATTCGGAATTTTGTTTCAGCACGGAAACGAACTTGTTAGGTAGAGTTTGTGCTTGCCCACATGTGGCAAGACATACCGTGCTGAGGGGGGAGCCAGCTACGAATATCATTGAGCGTTGGTCATGACCTTTTTACCTGGATCGAGGCCCCGGTTTCGAAAGAGCTAATCGGTGACATAAGCCAACGTGGAGACTCAATAAATGTGCCTGGCTTATGCTTCGTACCTACGTAGGGATATTTAACGTTTAGCTGACAGCGTTCTGCCATGGGTTTCCGCAGCTTTACTTTCATTGGTGTGTTGACCCATCACGCTAGTTACTTGCACCTATCTTTCGTTAATCTTCGCTTATGATGCCTATGTCAGCGGCGGCATTTGGGAACTAAGCCGCGCAAAATGTCAAGCAATGTAATACAAAAATATCCAACGTTTTGGTTTATGTGCAATTTTTCTTTTAAATAGTTGCAATTTAGTCAACTTAACATTTTTACATGTTTTAAAAAATATTATAGTTTGTGGCGAGAATTTTATTGATTCCGGATAAACTATAAGAATAGCGAAGCACTTTTTTAATCCATCATTCATATTTTTTTTTACGAGAATTAGAAATCTGCTTCTTTCTCTTAGATAAAATGTCTTCAGCGTCCAATTTTCTTGTCTGTAATTAGAAGGTTGTTCGCGCCGTTTATTTCTACCTCCATTTAAACAGATGCCTGTGGCACATTTTCACTGGGCTAGCCATTGGTCAGCGCTGCTGGCCGGTGTTCTGACCAACAATTTTTCATCGGGGCGATGCACTCTGTTTTAATCCCTTTCCACCATGCACTTTTTCGGGCGGGATATTTCGTGTGTTCCAAACCATCCTGTTCCACAGGCAATATTAGCTATCAAGACAAGTCCATTTAAAAATAAAAATGGCCTTCACGATGCTATGGCAGCGTTCTGCGGGTTGTTGTACGGATGGGTAGTTGTGTGATCGGTCAAGTCATTTACGTCGGTGTGCAGCCACCGGAACAGTCAGTTATTAATTTTGAATGACCCTCAACATTTGCTGGCTAAGTGTACAGCTCAAGGTGCTTTAGTGTATGCGCTGATAATAAAAACATTTTAACTGTCATTGGCACAGAGTTGCAGGGACTGATAGATTAGTCTCTACATTATTCCAATTTTCGTTTTCTGATATAACCGAGAGTTTATGCGCAGAAATACCAGTGAGCGAGGGTGGGTGGTCCCGGGTTCGATTCCCGGCGCAGGATCTCATTTATTCGATCCTGGGGGTACTGGTGAACATGTGCCCTTCACATATTGCCCAAGCAACACGAAGGGTGCAGAATCTCCTGCAGTGATCTTCACTACAGTAAGGAGAATTTCGCCATTAAAAAATATAATAAAAAGGGGCGATTTAAATATGATGCGTATTTTTTCTTTGAAAATAGTCCTGAAGTCGTATGACTTCTGGACTATTTTGCGAAATAATAATATTGATCGTTCGTCCTCTGATCAGGCAGGGGCATTTTTTGCTACTCCAATATTTTTAAACATAAATCCAAATTTCTGAAATGTTATTTGGTTTCAATATTTTTTTGTGTGATATTTGCTCGGAAAAATGGCACCATGTAAATATTGTTGTTATTTGATTTAATATTTATATGTTTACATTAGTATTTCTTGAAAGTGGGCCAAATTCGAAGGTTATACAAATTGGTTGAGGTATTGGGAAATTGCCTTCCCCCCCCTCCCTTTACCCTAAAATCTATTTGTTTTTATGTTAGTCTGTCGGCGGGTAATTTGAACCTCAAGGAAAACTCCAAACGACGCCATTCACGATATTACGTCGCGTTTTTATGCCCGTGTTTACTCGTGCTGGATTATGCGTGTCTGTCCATTAAAGATATGTCTGGAACAACAAGACTTGTATATTTAAACACCTTCGGGTTGGTAGGTCGTCTGCTGAATTAATGCGTCGGTCTGACGTGTTTGTCAGTAGCGTTCAAATTCCATTGTTGATACCCGGAGCAAATATAGGAAACTTTCGACTCTTTTGTTGGACAGGAATGGCGCTTTAGGATCCTCTTTGTCGTTTTATCAGCCGCATATGGTTGATCGGCGGGTGATAGGCGATGCGGGCAATCGATTGAAACTGGTGTTTCTGATTCAGAATCGTTACACCATCCCCCATTTCAAATCGTTCCACCATACGGCAGATAGTTGCGCCCTGGGTTCGAATCAGGAGGTCTCGGTGGTCTAGTGGCGACGAAAACTCGACATAAACGAGAGCCTGCTCCAGGAATCGAACCCGGGATTAACCGCTCAGCAGGTAGGTGCCACACCCACTGAGCTCAGACGGGTCGTTAATTAACGAACAGTATTAAAATTAAACAATTTTGGCTGAGTTTCGTGGAGATAGATCAAAGAGCAGCTATGGACAAAAGATGATTGGTGCGCATCAGCTCATGTGCTTGTCTGTGGGCGCCGCCATTTTGCTTTGTTTAGTCCTCCCAGAGTTTTTGCGTGTGCCTACGAGGAGGTGCACCGACCTCAGCGTCTGTCAAGCCTGATGTTTTTGTCTGAAGCAGGCACGCAGTGCAATTAGCAGGGCACCTGGAATAGTGAACGCCGACTCTTTTGTGTCTTTCATCAGGCATAGACTCCTGTATATGTGTTGTACATGCGTTTGTGGTGCATTTAATTTTGATTTGACATTGCAGCATTCATCAGCATATCATTGTTCGAGACGGGTAATCTCCATTGGTATATTTCGATTTTTGGCGAACGGTTTTTTCAACTCGATTCTCTGACCATTCGTATTAGACAGCATTTTATAAAATGTGAAAAAAAGAAAAAGTTACAAAACTTCGTATTTTTAATACCATTTTTTGGCGGACGTTTTTTAGACCAGGATGCCGGATTATTAAGATTATACAACATCTTATAAAATGTGAAAAATAAAAAGTTTAAAACTTTGAATTTTTAATACTAACCACATCCATTCAAAATAAATTTGGTTTGGTATTCAACATAATATTTCAAGTGCGACACAGGTTTTCTGACCCTTTCTTACTTCGAAATATTTCGAATTTAATTATTATTTAATTGGTCAATTTTTACTGTAAGAATTTAGAGTTTATTATCATTATTTTTGAATTTTTAAACACAGGATAATGTTAAGAAAATCGTCAAAACTATGCAGGATCGAGCTTAGCCAGATTGCCAATGTCGGAAAGATTGAATAATAATTTTGTTCTTCGAACGTGTGAATGGAATTTTTTATTGCTCGTCGATCTGTTATCGTAGCAATCGAGACTCGTCTATTTACGGCAGATGGCACGCAGATAACGTGCGCTGTTGTCAGCCGGTGTCTGGTCTATATAGAGGGGGGTAGCCTCTGGGTCTCCAGTTATTATCGGTCTGCACTTTCGTATTCGACAAGCACTTGTGACTGAATTTAATATGTTCGTGTCGTTCTCGAGTGGATTTCCATATGAATCATGTTATTTGTCCGTGCTCACCTCTGAGAGACTTGAAATTACCCTCTGTGTATTGGCACATGGTGTCGTGAGCGTGATCAGCATTTGCACCGAGCATTCTTAAAGTAGGCTTATCTGTAGTAGTGTTCGTCGCTCCAGTATCTTCTTCACTGTCGTGTTTGGTCGGGTATTGCAGTCAATTGTTATTCGTTGTTTGTGGTTCAAGATTGTTTTTTTGAAGCAGTGTCGTATCATAGGCTTGAGAGCTCTGTTATGTAGTGCACACGAATTTGTATTCAAATGTGCCATTCCTCTGGCCCATCAAAATGACAATTCCACGGAGAATAAATACGAAACATTTCATTCCCTTGACTATGCCCATTAATCGATAGCTCCTAAGACTATCGCACGGGCAGCCGATCGTATATTGACGCTAATACGCTATTGGTTTGTTTGAATTGACCGCCCAATGGGGTACAATTCGTCCAAGGGGTAGTGAACACGCAGGAATGCGCACAGCTAATCCGCAGTGGCAAATATTTATATGGATGGATATAATAGTCCGTCCGCTGTAGCTGAGAGGTAGCGTGCTCGCTCACCAACCAGCGGATCTGGGTTCGATTCCCAGCGCAGCCGATTGTTTGGTTGGCTCGTGGTACTGCGCGGGGGAAGGCAATGGCAAACTACCTCTGTATTCTGCCAAGAAAAGTGACTAGTGTCGGTGGATCGAGGGTCGGGGTCCGGAGACGACACGAAGGACGTAACAACAACATGATGAATATGTTGGACTATGTGCGGCCTCCGTGGTTCAGTGGCTATGGTCATCGACTACAAAGCGGGTGGTCCCGGGTTCGATTCCCGACGCAGGCTTTCGTTTATTCGATTCTGTGGTACTGGAATGTGCCCCTCATATATCGCTACAGTGACGCGAGGGGTACAATAACTTCCTGTAGTGTTATTCACTACAATGATCCGGAATAAATAAAAAAAAATATCTCCATAGAGACACGAGGGTGTTGTATTCCTGTAGAGCACTAGGCACTACGGTGATTTTAAAAATTAAATTCTTAACTAATGTCGACACTTACAGTAATCTGATTGGTCTATTCTTTAGATTGACAAAATAAATTCAGTGAACAATAAGTGCCCGTGAATTTGAATAGAAAGGACAAAATTGGCACTGACACTCAAAGAACAAGTATCATTTTATCATCAAGTATCATTTAGTTTCGATCAGCTTCAGCATCCGAAAAATTCGAAATTTTCGAGAAACGACAAATCGGAGCTACATCGAATTTCAGCGCGAATGTTTAAAAAAAAATATAAATTATTATATATATTTTTTTTTCCCAACAATGAAGTAGCATAGAATAATTGGATCATTGTGCGTGGTAGCAGATCTAAGGAGGAGCGATCCATCAGCATCTCCGCACAGAAATTCGATATCCCATAGATAAGACAAAAGAAGAAAGAGAGCGGTCCAATCGATGGCAAAGGAATTCTGTTTAATGAACGCGAGTTGGACACGATTTGGCTCCGATCGTGAACCGACGGCTGCTGCAACGTCGGTATTTAATGCACACAGTAAATGGCAATGAAATCAGCCTTCGACATCTTCGCAAATTCCAACGATCGAGCCTTTTCACAGATACGTTATTCCGCCCCAGATATTGGTTACGCCAGAATTCCGGGTGCCCAATTTCAGGATCAAACAGCGCGGCTGGCGCAGAGCACAAACTGTGCATCTGACAACTCAATGGCGTATCCACATGTTTCTACAACCTCCTTAGACCAAAAGACAGTGCGGGTATGAATATAAAATATGGGAAACTGCTGAATAGCAATGGACAAAAAGGAAAACAGCTTTGCAATTTTTTAAAGATGGAAACAAACGGAAAAACAACGTTACAATTATTTAAAGATGGAATTAACATTTTTTTAAAGTGGGCTTTTAAGATAATGTTTTGTGAAAGTTAGAAATCCAGAGAAGTCGTACGCCGATTGTGGAAAGGTAACCCGAGTCCGCGACAAACTCTCAATGATTTCAAAGCTAGTGTAAAATTAAATGTACTGCATTGGCAAAAGAAAAATAATAATTTCAGGTTATTTATTCCCTAAAAAATGGCAAAACTTTAAAAAAAAAAAAAAAAAAAATACAGTTTTTGGGAGTGACGGTTTTTTCTTATTTAACAATTAGAAACAAAATTTATTGCCCCAAAAATCCGATGGATAAATGGTTCAGAGTCGTAATCAAGTCGGTATTGCGACCGACAGTGATGCGGCAGCCCTGGGTTCGATTCTCAGCTCTGGCTCCCGATATAATGGAGAATAGACACTGTCATAGAAACATAATCACCTGTAGTGCTATTCACTACAGTGATTGTAAAAAAAATGGAACCAAAATCTTAAATTGTGTTGCCAGATAAAGTAGTACTTGCATAGCAGCTTCCAATCTTTAGACATAGTGCCGCGATGACCAAGGGTCTTGGGAGACTTTTTATAATTTACAGGCGAAACCTTGGAAAACCACTCTAAACGCGCGCAGTAATAAATAAATAAATTGGAATGCCGTCATCAGAGTAGCCAGCACCACGAACAATATCTTTAATGGCGAGTCGCGAGAACAAACGAAAAAAAAAAATCTACACCACCACCGAAAAAGCAATGCCTCCTAACGTTGTTTGGCTTCACGTCTGATAGGGAGAGGAAAAACACAAATTCTTCATTGGCGTTGGGAAGGCAGCGGACAACAAATCTAGTGGACATCGGACCGAGAAAATCGCTCTCGTTGTTGTGGACTCTTTAGTTTTCTGGGCAGAGGGGCGGTCTAACCCGACATAAATCAAACGTAATTCTCTCCAAATCCGAGAATCCATATATATACGCGGTAGCTTCCCATACAACCGAATCGAAGTGCGCGAATCTTCCTAAGATCACCTGTCAGAGAATGTGAGTGGGCCGCCGAATCACAAGCACAACGTCACGGTCATCTCAAACTCAACGGCAAAAAATAGTTAAAAACAGTATCCAGAACTCGTAACGTAAAGAAAGTATATAGATTCTAAAGGAAGCCTTTCAATAATCGAAAATATCAATAAATACATGTATACGTATTTGTTAAATTATGCAAAGACAAAACTGAACTAAACTGCAGATAATGCTAGGAAATAATTGCTAAATCGTAATACATCGTAACATGGACAATTTCAAGACATAATCGACCACACGCATGAGCCTTAACCAGACCTTCTCAAATATTTGATAGTGAGTTAGGACGTAAATGAATCAAAACAAGAGAGACGAGGCCCGGTACCGGGTTTTGGCAAAACCCTCTTTATAAAACAGACACAGAAAACAGACAACGAGGATAACGAAATACCAATCTACTATTCATATGTGAACCGACAACTGTGAATGACTAGGTCTATTAAGCCCAAAAAAATACACGAAATGTTAGAATTTCTCCACACCAGAACAAACATGTTCGTTCTGGTGTGGAGAATTTTTTTTTTTTAATTGTTAATTGAAACATTCACAGTTGTCGGTTCACACCTGAACAGTAGATTGGTATTTCGTTATGCTACTTAGGCCTAGTCATTAGTTGTATAATTGAAGTCTTCGTTTTCTGTTTTATTAAGAGGGTTTTGGCAAAACCCTCTCCCTCCGGATCCTAGTAGTATAGCTTAAAGTCAAAGAAGCCTTTCTTCCACGAAATCGCAATTTGTTCAAGAAGCAATTACATGCACGCGCGCACGCCTAATCATTTTCCAAGAACACAAAATCCTTTTTTATTTTTAATTTTACGTGTATGTATTTTATGTTTTATTTTTAAACACGAGTTGGTTCCTGAAGTGGTTCGCAAGATACTAGACTAATCAATATGTCTTTTTCGGCAAAAAAACACAAAACGATTAGGTTGGCGAAATTAAAAATTCGCTTAATGGAAAACCTAAAAGACACGAGACAAATTACGCCAAAAACAGAAGAGAACTCGCATAATGTCCTTTTGACAGATCCAATCCTTTAGGATAATTTTATCTGCTTTCATATACCTTTGCCGAAAAATGCAACTAAGATAATTATGTGACATAGTGCATTTAAAAATTACGACAACAAATTAATTCGCGGTACTTTGTTTCCACATTCTTCTAGTGCTAATCATACAATTAATTTCGTATTTAACCAGAATAAAAACAAACTTAAAGCCACATTGGGTATATCACACGTCTTCACCAGCAGTCTCCAACCATGCAAGGTCTGTCTGCAACGAAGATCTACGTCACAGGCTCTACGTACGACAGCTACGGGTGCCCTCTGGTGGCGTATGGTGGAAAAAGTTTAATTCAAGTAGATCAATGAATATGGAACAATATATGTTTTTTGGACTCCTAGCGCTCCTAGCGGTACATTTTGGCATAAATGAACTAGTCGCCACTGACATCAACAACATCTACTCTCGACATATACTTCCATAGCTGGGAGCGGTGGCGCGTTCCTGTAATCATACTGCTGGGAAGCTTGTACGTACCGATGGCTCAGTGAGCCTACGGTCCCGGGTTAGATTCCCGGCTCAGGCTTTCGTTTATTCGTTGGCCTGTGGTATACGCTGGGAGCGGTGGCGCGTTCCTGTAATCCCG
>JAUJYS010003222.1:0-13440 GCA_033995665.1 Melogona broelemanni | reverse complement strand
CATTTTGCAAATTTACATTGCAATCTCGTTCATCTTCATCGTTCCGGTTCGGCGATTTCTCCTTATGTGCACCTCGTTTTCTTTGTGTGTTTCGTGCTCATAACTTTTAATTTTACCAGAGATGAACATTGGATTACCGTAGAAATTACTTCATTACTCTCTACAACTCACTCAAAAAAAATGTTGTTTAACCAATTTCTCTCGCCCGAAAATAATTCCGGTGGCTTCGGTCAGGAATCAAACCCGCGATTACGGGCATAGTAGGCGAAAACGCTAACCAATACACCATACGGCGCCTCTTAAAATACGTTACTAATTTAACACAGTGATTTTTTTGTTGGAAATTTAGCATTACCTATTGAAATATTATCTACCGAGTTAATATAAACCGAAACTGTTATTCTTTTAGAAGAAAGAAAGTTTAGTTATGCTGATGCAGATTACATCCAATTTGCATTATCAATTTGAATTCTACACATGGCATAAAAGAAAATTACCTCACTACATGTGCAGAGCATCAATAGAAATGAAAGCTTAGAAAATAAACTCTTATTAAATGCAGTACAGTATAATTAGTTGGCATGTAGTCGGTACATAATCCCAAAACTTCTGGTCAGCCACTTATTTCGTAATTATGGAAATCGGAATCAACCTGAATTATTTAATTCGTTTAACTGTTTCAGAACCTGACCATCGAGGTAGATTCGGGTCGATCGCTAGCTCGTACCTTGGAGGCAGCCACCGTGGACGCGAATCCTTACTACAACACTATGTTGCGTATCATGGCCACTCGCTGCATGATGCAGGCGGTCTATTTCAGTAGCGGGACCATCGAGGAGGAAGAGTTCTTTCATTACGGTCTAGCCGCGCCTATCTACACCCACTTCACCTCGCCCATTCGAAGGTAGGTCGATACGGTACTTACGTTGGATACTTATTGTCAAGTTACCAGGTCGTCCTCGAGATTGTTAAACGTCTCGCATAATCCTGAAATCTATGATAAAGTTTTCTTTTACCACCACTCATTCATCCACTTATCACCACTTATTACCCAGATGACATTCCTTTATCGTATATTTTTCTACTCTTCTAATGACAAAAGTTAAATTTAAAAATAAGGTTGCCATTTTGTTTAGTATATTTATGTACTATTTTCCGTTTATATTATAAAGTTCTGAAGTTGTTGAAAATGCATCAGATTATTTTGTAAATTTGAGAACTAAAGGAAAAAAAAATATTCATTGCACATTTTCGTAATGCATCACATTTTTATGTTCACTTATGTGTCTGTTTTTCGAGTTTTTAGGTTTTTTTTAAAATTATGTTTACAAGTATTTTGATATCCGTGTGTCGATTCTAGATACTCGGACATCGTTGCTCATCGATTGTTAGCCGTCACCATTGGTGCGGACACTACCTTCTCGGATTTGTTGAACAAAATTAAGACTCAGGTGTGGTGTCAATCTATTTTCTCCATTGCATGCCTGCACAGTTCACAGTGACGATTTTCTAAATTTGTTTTATCCGTATTTTTGCAGGAGGTTTGCAATAATCTCAACTTTCGCCACAAGATGGCGCAATACGCGGGACGAGCATCTGTCAACTTGAACACGCACGTGAGTACCAAAGTGACATAATTTCTCATAAAGAATTTTTTTTTCTGAGATAACACGAAAATATTTGAATTTCCGCTTCACAAAATTGATACGTTTTCATGTTTTAAATTCCGTAGCTGTTGTTTCGAAATCGTATCACGGATGAGGAGGGCTACGTTCTCTTTGTTCGAAAGAACGCCCTGCAGATTCTCATCCCCAAGTACGGCCTGGAGGGGGTCATGTACCTGGGCAAGGACGGCGTCAACGAATCGGGGATCACGTTCACCTTCAACGAAGACGTAAGTCTAGTTTTTCAAAGACGATTTGGCGATATATCGTGTAGGTTGGCATGACGAGATGTGTGCGTTGTGAGAAATTGACTGTTTTGTTGGTGGAAGCTTATTTTTAAACTGCACTTTCAATGCGAGCGTAGGTATAAAATCTCAATAGTTTGGTTTGTTAGCAAGTATTTTCTAACCAACCTGCAAGTATATGGCATATATATCAAGTATTTGCCAACCTACAAGGAGAATCTTTGACCATAAAGACCTTCTTGTATTTGTTCTATACAACAGCTCCTAATGAAACTCTTTAATTTGGTTGGTTAGATTAATGTTTAATGATAACAAAATTATTATCTTTACAACCCATATAATGCTTAAGCGTTTAGCGGGGTAAATTATCTTTTGCTGTATTTTTCTATAATGTGATTGCAAAAAAAAATACCTTGGTTGAGCAAACTGTAATAGAAGATTTTGTAAATGTCCAAAGTTATTCTAGGTGATCGTTTTTTTTTTCTATAAATAATACCAGTTTATGATTTAGTGTTTATTATTTTGTTTGAATGCCGTCTAATAATATTAATTGACAGTAAAAAAATATATTTTAAACTTGAGCGCACACAAATTTGGCATGTGAACACTAATATTTAAAATGCTGTTAATTTCGATTTCTAGGAGCCGTCGCAGACGATTGGTGATTGTAAGATCTGTCCGTTCGATCGTGTAGTGGTTCAGATTTCTACGGATAGGAGCAACGTGCAGCACGAGAAACTAGTTCTGAAGTTGATCTCGCCTCAAGTAAGTGGCATTAAATAGCGTACGAGGGCTGATTGATAAGTGATAACAATATTTTATTTTCTGCATGTGTGCTACAAGTTTTGGGCTCACGTATAAAAGAAAACCAATTTGTTTGGTCCAGTCATTATTTTTTCGTCGCACCATCTATTAAAAAAAAAACAATTTGTTTCATTCAGTCATTATTTTTTCGTTATATCATCTATTGAAAATTCATTAAGGTTTTAACACTACTTAGCAATCAATCACCTTGCGTAATCTGCGATAAAAAATAATGAATGACTTGGTTTAGGGCGATAGGTTTTCATATTTGTAATTGTATTTGCTTACATTGATTACCTCAATATTTGAAATAATTTTCTCTGTAGATACCCGGATTCAGCATTCCATCATCGGACACCAACGGGAATTGTCAGAAAGGTGTTGATGCAACGCCACCAGCCAAGAAGTTTAAAAAGTGCCGATAAAATCAATGACGATTACAATTAATTTGTGACAGCCATTTTAATGACTCGAGGTTTTTTTTTATTGCTGAAATTGACCCAAGTATGACTCGGCCGATTTTTATGTTTGTCGTAATAAAATTTTTATTCGGTAAAATTAAATTTTGATTGTTATAGTTTAATTTTCATTGTTTCATCAGTGAAATTAAATATTTATTATTATTGTTTCCTTTTCAATGTTTCATAGATTAAATTAAATTTCAAATTGTTATTGTTTCAACTGAACTGCGAAATTACAAGTGGCCAAGAAAGCGTTGTAATGTTTAGCTACAATTTGAATAAAAACAAAAAAACAAAAAATAACTTTGGGGATAATTTTGCCTGCCAATAAGATTTCGATAAAATAGTTTGTGTCATTCGTTTTATTTAGAAACCTATTTAGCTAATTAAATACTTATTATCTGACCATGCAAAATTTCTTGAGAGCAATTTAAGTTTTGCTCTTTTTTTCTCTCTCAATTTAAGTTTAAAGCGAAAAGTAAAATAAAAATAAAAATTGGACGAACCCCAGGATCTTGACTGCGAATAGTAAGAGTTGCACTAGTCTTAAACAAGGTGGCGCTGTATCCTTTCTCAGCACACTCAGTTTGGTGCACTGACCTACCTGATACGGATGTGTGAGGGTGCGTTGATCTTCAGGTAAATTGTTCTTCTATGTACGTTTTGAAAAAGTTAATATTTCATTTACAATGCACAACAGTAATCTGGAATCTGGATTCCTTTGCCTTGTGTCAATGACCACACTCCTGTCAATGTGCAGCTACACGTTCAAGCCCGATTTTACACGAATCTAAGCACCAAAATAGAAAACAAACACCAAAATTAGGTAAGCCTCGAACTCTTGAATAAAATAACACCTTCCACCGTTCGTTCTTCTTAAAACTCTCAAATAATTGTTATTTTCTCGTTGAAGTGAAATTTATTGAATCGCCATCTTGTCCGTACCATGTGCCATGTGCGATAAGTTAGATTGCGTCCTTCTTAGGAAACAATGCCAAATACTTAATTTATGTCAACGGCACATCATCTGTTTTCAAAATGTATGTGTCTTGTGTAATTGTAGTTTAGAGGCTAGGCTTAGCCTACCCGTGACAGTGAACCGTTAAATTTATTTGCTACTCAATATTTTCATTCTTCCCTAGAAGCATCGCAGAAAGGTGTATCCCAAGATTACTAGACTGTCTAGTAATATTGGGTGTAGCCTCCCCCAAGACGTAGTATAAGCCCCCTCCCTCTCTCCATTCAAACACCCTTCACTTTACCACCCCATGTCCTTCCTTCTCTTTTAGCCTACCCAGTTTTCCCCCACACATAACCTTGGTCACCTAAATGCTCAAGCGCGGTCACAAATGTATCTAAATCTAAATCTTAACCGTAACAATTGAATTGAAAATGCCTACGAACTATTCAATCGAATTGGCCTAGTGATTCGTTTTACAAAGTGACTAATGTACGTTAAACCAATTTATCTTGACTTACAGGTTTTCTTCAGTGGTCAAGGCACTGTCAGCACTAGTCATGGCCATAGTTAACGAGGTACGGCTGGGAATGAGCGAGGCGCTGGAACAATTGACCATCTCTTCCGCTGACTTCCTGGACGAGCTGACCGGCCGCATCGCCTGTCCCAAATGCGGACGATCCAGAAAATACTTTTGCTACACCTGTTACGTGTGTGTTGGCGATATTGCTCAACGGATACCCAGAGTTAAGGTAAGATCGCAAAGCTATGATCACCGGTTCAATTCCCGAGAGCGAAATCTGGAATTTTTCTTGCCAGAGAAATTCGTATGCACGCATCCCTTCGGAACGATGGTAAAGCTGTGGGGACCCGTACCTGAATGTTGTCAGGTACACGTAAAAGATCCCTTCCTAGTTAGATAGAAAGGTGCAAAGGCACGCGAGTCGAGTGTAAGGTTAATTAGAAATTACTGAATTGACTTATCAATCGTCATCATTCATAAAAATATGAAGCAACTAAAATATAAGTTTGATCTTAACTCACTGATCCTCGTAACGTTTTCAGAATTCACCACAAAACCCTGTATCTCACTGTAAAGGAATTTGTGCTGAACTCCGAAAATTTTACGAGGATTAGTGAGTAAAGATCAAAATTTTATTTTAGTTGCTTCAATTTTCATGAATGACGGCGGTGGGTAAGTGTGTTTTGTCTAACAATTCGCAAAATAAATTCAGTCATTTATACTTATCTCTCATCTAGGTTTGCAGCTTAGGATAGGTCAAATAACTAAGACGTCCCCTGGGGGACTGAAGTAGAAGCAGTAAATATAGAAGTAATAGTAGTAGTTTGTATATATATAATTCCGCATTTATGGTTGCTTGGAGTTACTCCTAGTAATTGTAGTTGATGGGTGGGTGGCTAGGGAGATTTGATCTTGCGGTTTATGGGCCGAAAAGCACTGTATTGACATTCCTTGTTTTCCCTCCATAGCTTCCTATCAAGGTGGACATTATCAAGCATCCCCGTGAGATTGATGGCAAGAGCACAGCCACTCACGCAGCCATACTCGCGCCCGAAGACGTCTCCATCTACACCTATCCGCACTTTCCGGACTACGAGGACAAATCCAAGGTCGGTACTGTATTAGGTTTGTGTTGGCATCATCGAACTATTATTTGGGACGTTCAATTAGATCCAAGAATCATTTTTTTAAAAACTCGATGGCTACGTGAATTTTAAAGAAATTCTAGAATGAACCACTAAAAATTAATTGGACTGGTTCACTTTTCTGATCATCTTTTACAGTTGTCTGTCCGTTTCGTAACATTTTACTTGTAAACAGAATTTTTCGATTTTTTGTCCCTCAAATATATTTCATGCTGTCTTGAAAAGTTGTTTTCCCGAATTGCTTTCAAAATGTTAAAAACGAACAACTGAATTCAGCTGAACATCTATTTCGTCGGAGTCCGTTGTGGGGCTCAAATTTTGACTACGTGCAATTTGTAAAATGCTCAGGAATAGTTTCACCGAATTTCACGAAAATCCATAAAGCAGTTAAATTACTGCGGAAACGTACCCAACGCTCCGATATTCCGAGAATATTTTTTGTTTGCATTTTTGTATTTTTCCTTTTTTTTTCAAAAACATTACTGTACTTGATCACGGCTTACAACAATTAATTATTTCATTTTTTCGTGTCACGTCTTTCAGCTGCTCATGGTGTTTCCCGGCAAGGGTTCGGTCACCTTTCCCCAACTGGTTGAACGATTCTGCAACAGTAACACCGACGTCGATGAGACCCCGTCCGGCCACGTCGATTCCACCCCCACCACAGCGAACTGTGCGGTAGTTTCCCCGTCGGCCGAGGGTGGCGACACCGTCGAACTCGACGAGTCGCCTAGCGAGCGAGACGTGAGAATCGTGAAAGCCAGATTTCCGTTCGAAAGAGTCATTCTCATTGACAGGTAAGCATTAAAGTACAATTCTAAAAACGAAATTTGAAATCATCTTATGTCGACCATTTAATAAACTGGAATGTCGACCATTTTATCACAACCAGAGGGACTGGGTCCAATCACAAATTAGCAAAAAAATTCCATATTATTTGTTCCAACTATTCGTGTTTGAATTTTGCCAATTGCTCTGTATTTTCGTTAAAATTTGACGAAAGGCAACACAGTTCAAATGAAAAGCTATACAATTATTTTTTTCCATCTTCAGCACTTGGAATCAAGTCCGAGGCATCCGTAAGGACGAACGACTGCAAGGTAAACTCAACAATTTCATAATTACATTACCTGCGCGATTGGCACCTTCAGTGATAGCGCGTATTGTATTTAAAAAAAAAAACTGAAATCGATATCAGAAAGAAATTCACAATTATGTTGAAGTCATTGGGAAGCCAAAAAATATCTGATGTACCCTAAATTGAAATGGGATTGTATTTTAATTACGCTTTTTCGGTGAGAAAGGAACCGGTAAAGGTCTTTAGTTAACATTGTATAATTGAGATGGGAATCAACGTTTCTGTGGGATTGTTGCTTTTGGCTAATCCGCATTTAACCGTAATTTGGGTTATCTGAATTTATATTAATATTAATCTGATTAATCTGAATTTTAAATTGCGGTGGCGCATTCGAATTTCGAATTTACAGGGACCTAAATTTGGAATGAAACTAAAGCCTGGGGACACATGCCTGTACGTTGTTGGGTACACGGTAAAAAATAGCTTTTTTTGAAAGAATGGTTCTCGGCGCTTAAGTCATCCAATTCGCCAAGCTAAACAAAACCACCGACTAATCAACGACGCAGCTCTACGTGAATGTATGTTTATATTAATAACACGAATTAGAAATAATGAATTGGAATAAATGGAGAAAAAAAAAATGTGGTGTACTATATGCAAGTCCAGCATAAAAAATGATAGACGCGTTTCTCGACTTTTAAATGTGTCAGGATGTCTCTCAGGGTATCTCGAAAAAGAAAAACACTCCTCACTGCGAGACGTTACACTCTGTCTGACAGCCTGTCGAACAGTCAGACTGTCTGATTTTTTTTTGGACGTGTTTTTCCGTCAATAGTTTACTTGTACAGGGCAGGAAAAAAATCTAGTAATGGAATAGAGGCTACCGGGCATATATGCTTGTAAGGGGGATGACGAAATTAGTGTCAATGCCTGTGGTTTTCTGGTCCCACTCAGGGTATCCCCTCTCTCCGATCCTATATCGGCTCACGGCTGTACAACCGAGTCAACAGCATTTCGCACTTTGCCATGGGAAAAAAAACTCCGATACAGCGTTGCTTTCAGTTGTCATGACAACGCCCACTTTTGTCTCTGGCAAAAATATACGTAAGGAGGGGGGAGGGGAGGAGGCAGAAAGAGAGAATGAGAGATATATTGAATGGGGAGATAAGAGTTGATGCTAGATTCTGTAATTGAATTGTTTGTCTCGTCATTCGTTTCTTCGGATATACCGCCCCACCCCTCCGGTACATTCTTTATTATACATCCCCTCCCCCCCCCACCAACCTCAAACACACGTACAAATTCTACGTTGTAGTTGTACGTCAATTCTTTTAACGTATCCAAGCCGACTTTTCTATAGATTATATGCCGAATTTTTTTTCCGTCTCTCAGTTCCCCCCTCCTGTATTTACCCAGAGGAACCTCTTTTGTGATCCGCACACTGTTTTCGGCGGTTTGAAATATACATTGTGTATCCAGTATTTCATTATGCTTCCTGAAAGCGGCAAACCAGGGTCTGACCTTTTTGTAACGCTAGACCCAAAGAGGTTGGAAGGTGTAGAGCCCTGAAGCATTTTTCGGTATGATTATGTCTGTAGCAAGTCTGCCGTCGGTTTCGCGCGATTTTAGATGTGAGACGATTGTCGATCGTCTCACATCTAACTCTAAGCAACAACTTTTAACATCTAACTCTAACTAAATCCTACATTTTCAGAGATCGATCTCTGAAAATGTAGGCTTTAGTTATTGCTCGCTGGATGGCGCTGACAATTCGTTAGCTAGCTGCTGTGTAAAATGGTGGCTCCATGCCGAGATCGATGAAAAAAAAATTCAGACGAGACAAATTCGTACGCGATAGTTCCTTTTTCTTATTTTTTGTGTTTTTTATTATTTTTGCTTAATCTAACTCCGTGCGTTCCTTTCTATGTGCTGCAGTATTATAGGAAAGTTTACATAATATCAAACTCTGGTTTTCATAGGAAAAATGTTTGGCGACTGACGACTGTAAAATTTTGATTTTGGTCAGGGGAAACTGAGCTGATTTTCAATTTTCAGTTTTACCCATAACGGGCTTCCGTCTTCTATGTCTTTCAGTTCGTTTGGTCACGCGTGATTTCGCCTCGACAGTGTGACCAGAATTTTTTCCATCTCGGTCGGAGGATTTTGATAGTCTTCTATTACGTGCTGCGTTTAGCATCACAATGAGGCGTTTTGCCTCTTCCTATTTTTTTTTATGCGGCGTTATGACGGTCACATTTACGCACGTGACGACAATGACGTCAGACCGACTTGCGCAAACTCATTCATACACGGGGAAAATATTGCGTAGATTTCGTGGCGTGTGCTGAAAATGGTGCAGAGGCATTTTTTGGGGGATTTTTTCGTGGTTTCCTGAAGGTGCTGATGGGACAGCTAGCGTTTCAACCCACTTGCGGTTGAATTTTTAATTTCATTTGAATGTTGTTGAGTGGGTAGTGTGTATTTCCACCAAACTTCATTAGTGCTTTTTGAGCTTCTCGGCTGGTTGAACTTTAGACGAATGGGTGTCTGTGTTCGGCGTGCGTTTCTTTTAAATTATATTGTCTCTAGGGCGGTAAGTCTTTCTTTCTTTGGTGTGGTTGCGGGGGCGGGATCTCTCTCTTTTCTTTTATCCGTATGCGTTTTATTATTATTCGCGCTTGCTTTGGGTTTCGGTCTAGTCTTGGACCATTCAACCCCAAGAAGCGAAAACTGAGCCATAATGTCATTTGAACGTATTTGGGGGCGTTCATTTAGTTTCCAGAATATGTATTTTTTCTAATAGACCGGCTCCATGGATTTTAATGAAAATTGGTGAAAAGATTCTGTTGTCATTTCTGAGCAGTTTTCAATTTTTCTAATTCGATTTTAATTTTGTACATGCTTAACATTCGAACGCCAAATTTTTTTTTTTTTTTTTTTTTTACATTTTGACGGCATTTCAGGAATATAAATTTTTCGAAGTCAGCATGATACATTTAAATGTCATGTACTTCTGCTCAATAGTTCTGTAGATGTAATAGCTCAATAGACAACTGCCAAAGATGCTCAGAGAATTCGATTCTCCGGAAACTTATCCTGAATGTCATGATTGTTCTTCCCTGAACATCATTACACCAAAATAAATCCGTGACGTCACACAGCTGCACGTGTGGATGGTGGCAATTGAAAAAGTAAGATATTGTCATCTTTTGTGCGAAATTATTATTATTTTTTTTAAATCACCGTTAGTGCTAATAATCACTATAGGATTACTGCACCCTCGTGTCTCTATGGAGATATGTGAGGGGCAGGGAATAGAAGAGCATGGCAGCTGGTCTAGCCAGGCTGCCGGGGATCCACCCCTACGCTCTGGACTCCCTAATGAAAGCTCAGGGGTGACAACCAGTACCGCGGCTCATCAAATAAACGAGAGACTCTGCCGGGAATCGAACCCGGGACCGTCCGCACCGTAGTCGTAAGCATTACCGACTGGACTAAACGGCCGTTTTCAAATTTCAATTTGTAAATTTGAATCGAATCCTCTTTTTTTTTTTGGACCACACTGCACTTCACTAACCATATTGATTCAATTCAATTTTTTATAATTCGGGATGCCCACCATTTTAATTTGAATTCAGTAGTCACATTTACATTTACAATTTTCCGGTTCAAAGCGCCCAGCATTGAAATGCCATATTCGACCGCAGCCCGTATTTAGTGCTTTCAGTTTGGCTAAACTGCGAAATGATTGGGTCCTTTTAGTCGTCGTACGGGTATTTTAACCACATTTCGCCAACACATGTATAAAAGCAGCGACAGCCTGTGTCACTACACGACACTGCTCGGATATTGTGGGCAACAATTTATAATTAGAATGCCAATTTTCGTTGCAAACTGGTTTAGCGGCGTTCAAACGTTGGAACAAACTGCATTACAGTGAAACTCATTATTGCTCCTATTGCAAATGTGATACCAAGTGAAGTCCTACTATAAAATATTCTAATTTTTTTGTTGCTAAATTATCTTAATTTTGGTTTTTAAACATTATAAATTTTAATATAAAAAAATATATTTATATGAAGAATTAGAAATGGTTTAAATTTATGTGGAGTATGCTTAGGTAATGCTTAAATCCATTATATAATAATGAATTTTAACTCCTAATGAATCAATAAACTTTAATGAATAATAAATTATAATTTTAATAAATTTGGATAATGAATTTAAAAATAAGACATTTGAGAAATTAAAAATAAAAAAATTGGAAAATTTTATAAGTTAAAAATTAGAATTTTCAGAAATTGGAAAATTCAGATCAAGAAGTTCAGCTGTCAAATTACAATTACAATTACAATTACAAATGTTCCGCATAATGAGTTTCAATCTTATTCAAATATTGACCATCGTGCTATGGATTGATAACAAGATATTTCCTTTACGTTTTTAAACAAAATTGGCGACCTTGTCACCAAGACGACTTTGAAATGACCTTGACCGGCATTGAGCAACCAAGTAAAACGACGAGTTTGAAAAATTTTGTCACGCGCCCCACAAATCCATGCCCATAAAACTGCTATGTTACATTTGGCGAGTCGAGCGATGAGTACGTCCAGTTGTAAAAAAAAAAAAAAAGCCCCGTGTTGACCTACCACGCTTATATGAAATGTTTATAGGACATTGGCTCTGCTGCAGCTGTAATATTGGCGGCGCTCAATTTAGAAACTAGCGTGGGCAGTGCGTAGATCTCTATATATTAGCTCTATCTTAGCGATCCCCCCCCCCTATACCGAACCCACCCCCTCTTGTTTCAATCGATATAATAATATTGGAAAGTTTGTTCGTATTTCATTCTGTCAATATTGGTGACGCAATCGTTGTGCACTTTTCATAGACATACCACAAACTTGTTGCCCGTGCGATATTTGGGGGAAGTGGTTTTTTATCTGTTTAGTGGGCTCATCATCATTTAAGCTCCCCATGGAACGATCTTGTAAATTTGCCTTAGGCTTCCTAAACTTCAGATTGCCTTGACTAGGTTTCATATATACACTACTGGTCAAAAATATTTGCGCACCTATATTGAGCGGTCTCTCGGCTCTACTACCATTCCAAAGGAAGGCGCGCGAACGAAATTCTCTCACTCGAAAAAATCCTGAAGCGATTAAATCGGGATTTAAAATTCGGACTTGCCGGAATTTGAACCCACGAGCAGCACCTCTGTAACAGGGAAGTGGATGTAGGTTTTTTGTAAAATGCCCGAAATAGTTTTATTGCAAGTGACGTTTATTATTTAGTGATACAACCAGACATCAACTTGACAGAAATACGATCTGCGAGACTATTTCTCTTTTCCTTTACTCATGACTCATGACTTTTCGCTCTGACTCAATTAAGTTTTTATAACGCTGGAATAGCGTTCATGAATTGTTTGACACTTTTGCGCCACCCCGTACATGCAACAAAACGGGCTGCGTAAAGCTCCCCCCGAACAGTGGCTTCGTGTAAGACACGGACGCTGTAAAGCTCCCCCCGAACAGTGGCTTCGTGTAAGACACCGACGCTGTAAAGCTCACCCCGAACGGTGGCTTCGTGTAAGACACGGACGACGCTATAAAAAAGTGCAGCACGTTGTATAACTGTAATCCAACACGCCTTGTTAAAACGCTCAGAGCGGGAATCGAACACGGGACCGCCGCACCGCAGCCCTTTGCAAGTTGATGGCACCATTTTTGTTGATCAAATTTCTTGAAGCACGCTCACAGTAAAACAAACGTACCAGTCGTGCATCCCTGTTCTTGGCAATTATTCTTATTCCTCGTTGGGGCAATGGGACGGTGAAAATCACCCACCAGTTCCCCCCCCCCATCCCCCCATTGATGTACTTGCGTATTCGGGGTCTGGATTCGTGCACGCGCTGCCGACGACGGCGCCCCCTGGGGAGATAATCGACACTATCGCGTCAACAGGTGATATACGAGTTGGAGTGTCCGCGCTGAATGGAGCCCGAGCCATTAGGGAGCAGCGTCGGTGATGACACAGATAACTCTGACAGGGTTGGGATTGCGAATGTAGGGTAATAACTTGTGTGTGGTGAGCGTGTTGAGGAAGGCCGGGGACCGATGACGTGACTTTTGCGGAATGGTGTCTACCAAATCTTAAGAAATACAAGAGTTCTTATAACTGCTTGCACACGCGATGGTTGTGCCGTCTTATCCGTTCCTTTGTCCACGGTCACCATGCCAGCAAATTCTGAATATTAGTCGCGATCAAATTGGTGCGTCAATAAGGCGACGGATTTATGTTAATAGTCGATGTACTTTAAAATAAATAAAATAACTTGGGAAGATGCGACTAATCCTTTACGCACATTTGCTGAATGAGGTTAGAGAACGTGTTATTTTTTGTTGGTGCGGATCTCCTTGTTGGTCGCAGCTAATGAAACGGTTTAATTTTTCTTTGGCGATAGTTTTTTATTTTATTTTTTAAATTCACCGTAGCGCCTAGTGCACTACAGGAATACTGCACCCTCGTGTCACTTTGGAGATATGTGAGGGGCAGGGAA
>JAUJYS010003221.1:0-13442 GCA_033995665.1 Melogona broelemanni | reverse complement strand
ACCCACAGCATTGTCGCACTGTCTCAGTTATAATATATTCTCGAATGTTTTGACAATTAATGTACATTTTTTCATCGTCGAATAAAGTGTATCATCAGAATTCGCCCGATTTTGTCTCCTTCTTCGTGTGTCACCTGCTACATGAAGCTTTAAGGATTTTATTATCTAGAATTGTTGCCGTAAAAACATCCCAAATGGTCAAATGGTCACCTGTAAACTTTGATCGTATTTAAAAAACGACTCCTATCTTCTTCAGTTATTCAAGCAAAGAAAAATAAAGAACTCCACTTGGAAATGAACTACAAAAGACCATTATTTGTTATTGTAGTGAAATATGCGTTTAAGTAGTGAATCAGGCTTTTCGGAGTGCAGCATGAAATAAGTATATCGATTCCCACATTATGAATCAAAGAAAGTGTAAGTTTTCGGAGAAATCTTAACTTTTCCTAGGGCGATAGTAAGATGTAAAAAAAAAAAGATTAAAACTCAATATGCCGCAGAACAAATCCAGATGTCCAGATGAAGATGTGTACAGATTCATGATTAAGCTTTCATTTGTTCGCGGCATATTGAGTTTTAATCTTATTGTGAATCAAGAACAAACCGAAATTATACGGTATCCGAAATTGCTCATTGTGATTGATACTGACTTAAACGTAATGGATGCCGGATAGTACCTTAGAATTAAATGACCCGTTGGAATCCATTGCCACGAGGGACCCGTTGTGTACCCCCGGTATCAAACACGAAACCATAATCCAATCACTAATGCAATCGAACCAAAACTTTCTCGCTAAAAACAGAATTTAAACGCTGAATATTTCATTTGAAGCTTGTAAAAAATTGCCCATTTTGAACACGAAAAGCCAATAGATTTTTGTGGATCAACGGTTAGAGTGTTTTGCAAATTTAATTCAAAACGTGGCCCACGACCAGTTCCCAAATACGACCCGTCTAGCCCAGTGGATATTGCAACCGACTGCGGTGCGCACGATCCCGGGTTCGACTCCCGGCGCAGGCTCTCGTTTATTCATGCCTGTGGTACTGGCGAAAATGTGCCCATCAAATATTGCCATAGCAACACGAGGGGTACATAATCTCTTATTAAGACCAAGGTGGTTTTCGAATAGCCAATGATTAAACCAGTTAGAAACGTCTACATTTTATTATTTTTCGATAAAACTGATATATCCGTATAATGTGACAAAATCGTATTTGTAACTCAACATTTCATTTGAAGTTGAACACTTTTTGAAAAACCAAACGATAACCTATTTCGCGAAAAACACAAGTTTCGATCTCCCATCAAATTGGGTTAGATCATTTGTGCATATTGCAACAAGTGCTATATGCGAAACGGCAGCGATATCATGAAATTTAAATGGCACTCTTATCTGCAGCGGTGCAAATATCCGGCAGACCGTCGAAAATTTCGTATCCGCGAAATCCAAGGCTATCTATCTGCAGCAAAATAATAAAAAATATGCAAAGCAGGGAAGCCAAGTACGGGCGGAGCTTTTGCGAAAGAATATGCTATGCGGGTAAGAATCGGTCGGGGATACTTGAGCGCTAGCCAGGAACAACGTACGCGGCTCGAAACTTCTACTGCAAAAATAACTTTGAAGTTTTGCCAAATAACCCAGATGGATTAAAACTACTGGTATCGGCACCGTTAATATCCAGGGTGTTTTAAGTCAGTCGATGCCGTTGCACAAAAAAATAAGAATCCAGGGAGCCCGATTAAAAGTATTAAATGAATGTTCTGTTTTCTTGACCATTTTATTTTTATATGGTAAGGAAATGCGTAAAGATAGTTCGTTTATAAGCATCGTAAAATACAAATATATATGTAAGATAATTAGATAATAGCAATAGAGCATTTTACATAAAAGTGTAATGATTTTCGTAAGTGTTAAATCTAGTTTACTCATACACCTATCAATTGAATTCATTTATCCATCTATAGAATCTATTTAATATATTTTGATTTAAATATGAATATTTCGCCATTTTTGTGAATAATAATCTTAGTGAGCTCTTGAACATTATTTGTTATAAATGAGTAAAATTTATTAAATATTTATTCAATAAATAAATTAAACCAGTAATACATTTGTAACTGATACATTAAAAGCGGAACTATTTGATTTCATATGACTGATTTAATTAATTTACATATTTTATAAGTTTTTCCTCATTTAATTTTTCATCTGTCTCGGCGTGTACTTTGTTCACCACCATAGTTTAATTTGTTATATTTGAATAATAAATTTAATATTCAAAATACTTTCAAACTTTCGAAACAAGTTGTCACTATATTGTCAAATTAACTAAATAAAGAGAAGCTCCAACATAATTAAAAAATAAAATTAGTATAAATCATGAACACGAGTGTTTGGGATTACTAAAATAACCATATCGCAATATCGCCCTGATGACATTTGCGAAATAGGGGAGCGCATATCAAGTCGTTCTGAATTTTACTGTTTCTCTTTAAAAATTCAAAGATACGAAACACAAATCCATTTTGCAACCTGATACATATAACGAATCGTTGCTGATATTTTGCGAGGACATTTGTTATTTTACGAGCATCTCGACATACATGTATACCCGCAAAACAGGCATTGGCCTATCACGAATGGACATAAGCATACAACGAATCGAATAACTGATTGTTACGCCACGGGCCAGCACCCAATCTCCCATATCCAAACGGCAGCACCGAAGTCAAAAGGTTTCACTTAGCAATGCTGTCACGACTGGCTTTACAAATCACGTATACGAAATGAGAGACAGGGGTTAGACTGGAGGGATGGGGCAGTGAAATTCAATTCCAGAAGAGCATGAAACGTTTCCCCCCCTTCGAATTTCCATATACATCAACTCGGGTCGTTCTTTATTTCCTCGAGTGAAAGAGGAAATAAAAAACCCAGTCCGTCGTACTCGCTCGAGTCCTCTCTCGGACATTCCGGACCAAATTTTCTCCGAACGACTGTTTCACTACCGGGTGACTTACTATATCCAACGGCATTCACAAAAGCGCTCATAAAATGCTGAACAGTATTGATTTTTCCGTGCGAACCGAATGGCGCGCTACCGTCTCCCATAACCTTGCAGTTTTTCGCATCATCTCCTTATTTCAAAACTTAACGTAGATGTCTGGAACTTGATCGCCTTCCCTACGACATCCTTAAACGGGAAACGTTTTTCGTATCCTCTTGAGACTCATAGCGCAGAACATTTTTTGTTTAATTTCGTGTGAAATGAACAAAATAATAGAATTATTCGGATCAAAAGCTATCCATGTATTCCTTTAACTCAAGATTAAAATTTTCCTACAGTATGACTGCTGAATGAACATTTGATTTTGTTATACGCAGTATTGTACGCTGCTGCAATGAAAGATTTCAAAACAAAAAACTTGACAACGACTTTGATTAAAAGGCTAACAAAACATTAGAAATATTATTAATAAAAAATTTCATTCAACAATCATCTTTTTTATTTTATTTATATATTTGTTTTAATTCACCGTAGCGCCTAGAGCACTACAGGAATACTGCACCCTCGTGTCTCTTTGGAGATATGTGAGGGGCAGGGAAGGGAAAGGGAATGGCAGCTGGAATAGCCAGACTGCTTGATCCACCCCTGAGCTCTGGACTCCCTAATGGAAGTTCAGGGGTGACGCCAGTAGCCCAGGCTAACGAATAAACGAAATCCTGCGCCGGGAATCGAACCCGGGACCGTACACTTCGTAGGATGTTGCCATACCCACTGAGTCATTGATTGCTTTACATTTATTTGATCCACTGATATTTAATACAGATATTAATACTGAAACGATAATTTAAATAAGATGCCATATTAACACGTGGAAATTTCAAAACTTTTTGTCGTTAGCTGCACAAAATAGTTTTCTAGAATTTTTTATCGTATGCTTTTGTAGTAAAATTGGATCATTGGAAGTTGTCGACGTTTCATTGGAAGAAGGTTCATTTTAAAAGGAAGAGCTTTTTATCTTGTGAGGGTTTTCGGCAAAAACGAATTTGGTAAACGCAGTTGTTCATCGCTAATAGAGTGGATTGTGGCGCCGATTGTGACGTTTACCTGTCTCCTGTCGCGTCTACTTACACCTGTACCTATAGGTAGCACCCACTCATCTTGTAGTCACCGCCGCTCTCATTACCCATGGAACCACCTTCCCCTCTCCTCCATCTACCTCTCTTATTTTTTTGGCCATCCGTTCGTTCGGTTTAGCCTGCGGTTGTTGCGGACACGCACACACATTCCCCACGTGCGTTCAAATATCCGCGTGCTGCTTTTTTAATGGCCGCCCAAGTGGTGCGACGATTACAGTCGAGGAAAATTGTTCGGGGCAGGAGAAGGCAGTTTCTGCCGAGTTTTCAAAACTGGATATCGCTTGATCACATATAGGTGGCGTTAATATGATCTGTTTATTTTTTTTTCAGACATATCTTGTTGATGTTCATGATTCTTTTTTGTAGCGGTTCGGTATTGTTACGGTACTGTTCTAAGAGCGCATATAATGTTCAAATAAACTATAAAAATTGCTGATCAATTTAATTAGGAATTACATTAAATTATTTTAAATGGATGGGGGCTTAAAATATGAGATATGAGGCATAGACACGACGGTGCAGTAATCCTGTAGTGCACTAGGCACTACGGCGATTAAAAATAAAAAAATAAAAAATATGGTCTTGTCCTATCGTTAGACCCTGGTGACCTTAGAAAGTCTCACTTGGTTTCGTGGAATGCCATTATGACATCAAACGAAGATGAAATAATTGTAGAGTAAATAGTTGTTTAAAATTTTTATTCCGTTGTTTTCAAGACTTGGAATCTGCAGCCTCCTTTCAAACTAAACAATAGAAGGTGGACTTGAAACGAAAAGAGGAGGAATGAGATGGGCGATGGGCTAAATTGCAGCCGTAGATTTAATTGTAATTGCGATCGGGCGATCCTCAAAGTTAAACGTAGCCGTGATGAGAAAGATGAAAAATGTGAGCCCAGCGTTGGAATTTTTATAATGGGTTGATTATGGTCGTCGCGCGTGGTCTCGCATTTTCTAGGATATGTGCTGGCCCGTACATCGCCATTAAAATCATGTTCAGGTACGGATCTATTATTATTACCGACTCATCCGCCTAATAGTGCTGGGATAATCGCCGGCCCGGTCGACTCGACCCATCGTCGATTAAATGCCCGCTGGGTGTGGCGTTGCTCGTCAATTGTTCTAGCAGGCAACAATTGGTCCCTAGCGCCATCTATGATGGATTAAAGGAACTTTTTAGTTATTTTTCTTCTTCTTTTAAATCACCGTAGTGATAATCACTACCGGATTGCTGCACCCTCGTGTCTCTATGGGGATAGGTGAGGGGCAGGAATGGCAGCTGGAATAGCCAGGCTGCAGGATCCACCCCTATGCTCTGAATTACCTAATGGAAGCTCAGGAGTGATGCCAGTACCCCAGGCTAACGAATAAACGAAAGCCTGCGCCGGGAATCGAACCCAGGTCCGCTGGTTGGCGAGCGAGCACGCTACCTCTCTTTATCTCTTTTTAAAGTTTCGAACATAATATTTGAAAGTCAGAATTTCATAACATTGGCCATAAACCAAATGTTTATTTTGGAGGAGATACGAAATGTTATTGCGTTTGACCATACCTGACCTTTTCAATGCTGGACAGCCCGAAACAAATGTCACGAGACGATTGCACGTGGTCGAAACAGAGTGTCCACACCAATGAGCGAACAGCGAAAGAGAGCACGTGCATTTTTGGTGGGCGCACGTGAAGTGTTGTTGCGTTTGATAAATGAGTTGGCGCGCCAACACCACTCATCTATCACGTGCGGTGAAGTAATAACGCCACCGCCACCACTGCCAGTCTCTGATTAATAACACTCAATTATTAAGCGCATATTCATCAATTAGGGATGCGAACCCACGCTGAGTCTTCTCTCTCTCTCGGCTGGCTTTGCTGGCCTATCTACGCGGGCGCTCTCCGCGCCATCTGGTGGTTTGATGATGCGGACGGTCGATTGTATGTAGGATGCGGGGGCGCCATTTCAAATGGCATGTGACGGAAGGGGCGGAGGGGAGGGGAAGTGGTATGAGGAGGGGTGGAAGGGGTTTACCGGACCACATTGCGGTCTATCAAATTGGCGGAGAATGGAGACTGCATGGTTCAGGTACGCGACTTTCTCGCCTAATCTCCGGTGGCAACGAAGATTACACTCGAGGAGTGTGTCAAGTCTTGCACTGTAAATAGAGGCTAGTTAAATAAAGTTACCAGATTAGCAAATTCCTTAAACTCAATTTTATGCCATTTCTAGATTTGTAGTGTGCTAGCTCAACCGATTGAAGGCTCAATTGGCATATTTTTAAAATAGAAATTTAACATACAAATATGTTTCAACATTTTTGTATTTTTCGAATTTAAAAATATTTTTCGATTTCATTAAAAAATATTTTTTAAAATACTTGGATGAAAAAGAAAATATAAATAGGAATTAATTTGGACTTAGCGCATTAATAGCCTGGTGGCAAACCTGGTTTCACTCGAACCGTTCATTTCCTTGACGCACGTGTTGTGTCATTGCCGTACGTCTGGGCGACAGTTGGTTCACGTGCAAGCTAGCTAGCTAGCTAGCACGTGAGTGAGTGAGCGAGCGAAAGAGAAGGGAGCGCGTATGCAAATTTAGCTAAGTGCTTTTGTCTTCGCGATTGGCAAACGCGCGCCTGGGAATAGAGACGCTTATTAACTGTGATTGAATCGCTAAATTCCCGTGGCGAATAATTGCGAGGCTTTCTCCTTGGTTTTGATGTACAACGCGGGCTGCTACTGTTGCCTGTCCTGCTGGCTGTCTCCTTCGTCTCTGTGCCTGCTGGTTCCAAGCGTCTTGGACTCGCGCATATTTATTTTCTCTGTGGCGTCTGAAGCAATTCCATTTGCTCTTCGATTCAGATAAAATAATGCGTTTTATACATTATTTTATCCTCAATCACAATTTAATCAATTGAAATTCAACCGATTGCATAAAACAAATTTCTAAATCAGTGAAATAAAGTCTGAGAGTAAGACACTTAAATGGGAGAGGAATATTGGGAACATCAAATAACGAATTGATTCACAATTTAATCACTATTGATTAAATTGTGAATCAATTCGTTATTTATTAACTATTCGTAACCTATTCGTAACAAAAATATAATTTCTCCACAATTTTATTCTTTCGCCCGCAGTGTAACGATTTTCTTTACTACTTACGATTGTGCTTACTATTGTATCCTCTCATATTGCCTTAGCAACACGAGGGCATAAGAAAATTGCTGCTGACGGAACAATCGCCTTGTATACCCGTTGTTGTTATACTTTTTTGTCCATCGTTGATATATTAAAGAAACAAAAATAAAGTAAAAATATTAATTTTGTTTTTCTTCCGATGTATAACTTACATAAACATCCGACTTTGTTGAATGAAATTGCAATTTTTTTTTTAAACTAAATTTGAACCACTGGCGACATGAAGTTTCGTGTATCTTACTTCAACACTTCACGCTAGTCCCTCACTGCACCACCTCCCTCCCTCCCTCCCTCTACCCAGTTTTAAAATAACACATTTCGGTACATAAGCCGCACCCCCGTGCCTAGCCTGTTCTATCCACCAACACTAATCCGTGTAAAAAATAGATTGCCATTACGATATTCACCGGAACAGTGATGGGTGGGGTGGTGGTGGGAGGGTTAAGTGACCCCCCACTCCACCCTCACACACACACAATTTATCAGAAAAACAAGACAGCTTTTCACCCCCTCCACCCCACCCCCGCCTATTACAGTCCGTGAAAAATAACGCACCTGTTTCGCTGTGTGGCTGAGGATTATGACAGTCCTGTTCATTTGTCATTAGTCATTGGCGTTATGGTGACACTCGTTTTTTTCTTTCTTTTTTTTCTCCCGCTCTATCCTTTTCCCACCCTCATATCCTATCCGTTAAGTTAGGGCCACCCCTCGGGGAAAGAAAATGGAGAAAGAAAATTTTAAAATGATAAACGTTAGTTTTTCGCTGCTAGACTTATGCTTTCGAAATAATGCTGCAAATATTTTTGTTTTCTCGAATGCATCGTGTCTGCACGAAGTAGGCAAAACTCAATTAATATCAATATATATTATTCATAGAAAATTAGCATCTTATCGTTCCTGGATATATTCGGGAATGGAATTTTACTCCAAAAAATCAAGTACGAATAAATATTGCGTTACCGCGGAAGCTACAAAAATTTGTGTGTTGTATTATTCAGTTTAATAGCCAAGTGTTCTTAGGAGCTGTTATTCGTAACGTATTAGAGATGATGTCAATCTATGACCACAAGGATGAGAGAACAGCAACTTTTGGCGTCATTACAATTCATTCCATTGCTGACTTACCACCGTTTTTAATTTTTCGCGGTTCGTATACGGAGTTTAAATCATTTTATTTTTTGTGGGGGAGATATGGTGGCTGTAACTTGACGGCGGTGTCCATCTCTCGCCCCCGCCCCCCCCCCCCCTCCAAACTTGGTAGGCACCCCGGTATCCCCAACACAAGGAGTATCCAGGCCCCATCCACCCCTTGATTACCCCCACCCCCGACTCCACCTATTGATAATACTGGCCTCCCATAGTGTGTTTGTGTATGCGCGCGCGAGTCTGTGGGGAACGTCATTAGCATGGCCTCATTAACTTTTTTTTGCATTATTTTTCTTCTCCCACCCACACACCATCGCCAACAAAAAAGAAGCTTCACCGTGTTAAACCCACACCATGCGAAACGCTCAGGCTTTTTCTGCCGACTCGGTTTTTTATATTTTTGTGGGTGGTGGAAGGTTCGCTTTTATTTGTGTGGGATGGGGGGGGGGGTGCGTTTGTTGTATTTGTGGGGGGGGGACGGGGAAACCGTTGAGCTATAGTCTGGTCTGGGGCCAGGTCGGAATCCGCGCTGGCCGATCACCACCCAGACATGAACTGAAGCCGTGTATTTGGTCCTGGCCTCAGACAGCCACATAGGTTGGCCGCCGCCGCCTCTTAAGTCCTGTCACCGCGAATGAGCCACAAAAAATGTCGCCTCTAATGCGCGCACGTTTTGTCTATTGATTGAGCGTTGCGCGCGCGTGAAACCATCTCTCCTCGCTAGGCCTATGCACGTGCTGTGTGAACACGAGTAGCGTCTTTCGTACCAGCCTACACATGGAAATCACCCTACGCCCTCGTTTCCCAAACTGTGCTCCGCGGAACCCTTAGTGCTGCTTGCTCATTTCCCAGGAGCTCCGCGGCTACTCTTGCAAATAAAATAAATAATAAAACGCCATTAACTTGTACATTCGATCTGGCCGAGAGGTGAGCCTGCTCGCTCGCCAACCAGCGGATCTGGGGTTCGATTCCCCGAGTAATCGATCGATTCGTTGGATATTGGGTACTGCGCGAGGGACGGCAATGGTACAAACAACCTCTGTGTTCTGCCAAGAAAACTCACCTGAAGTCACCAGTGTGCTCCCTGAAGTCACCAGATGTCGGTGGATCGAGGGTCGGGGTCCCGAGACGACACGAGGGACACAACAACAACAACTTGTATTAAATATTGCTCCGCTTGGTTGCCTCTAAGGGACTCAGTCATTGAAATTGGTTCTAAAAAGAGCTACTTCGCCAGTGAAAAAGTTTGGGAGACACTGCTCTACGCTTTTAAAAATACTCTATTTCCATTTTTTGTCCCTCCCTCCCTCCCTCCCCCACACCGTTACCCGGCGCGCGCGTGCGTTTTTAATCACGTGCGCTTAAGTCTGATCATAATCCAGCACCACACTCACTGAAGCCCACGTAATACCGCATGTGTACAGGGGTTGGACAAAATAATGGAAACCGATCTGTTGTTGCACCTCATGGAGAGCTGTTTCCATTATTTTGTCCAATCCCCGTATGTATCTCTTACAAGTTAGGCGCGGGTGGTGGGTGGGAATGGGAGGATATCATTTATTTATTTCCTACGAAATTAATCGGGCTCATTTTCAGTTTGCTTGCGTGAGCGTACAATATTAAGCACCTCCTAAGGTTATTTCTTCCGCCCAAGATGAGCTTCTTCCAGCCTCTCCCATTCTCCTACTTAAAAAAATGGGGTGTTTGTCTGCAGAGCGACACACGTGATCTACCGTGAATACGTTTCCGTATCAAATAAAGGTCAACCGAACAAATATCTTTGCTGATTGTATGACTAGAAAATGCGAAATGGTTAGAAGATTATGTGTTCTCGTACTGGGAATGTTTACCTGAAAGAAAGGATTGCGAGAGAAACAAAATAGGGGGCCATGCGCCATTTCGAATTGTTTTCGAGAACGTGTGACGTGTATGATATTGAATATCTGCACATCGGTTTTAATTGACCACATATGTATACAGTTTATTTTTAAGAACTCGTTCTTTTTTAAATTAATTGAAACCGAGCTGATTGATGATAAGACAAACTGTTTATTTTTTTAGTCGAGGGATAAAGAAGGAAGGTGATCCAGTCCTCGCTGCTTCGCTAATCCCCCCCACCCCCAAATCTTAGGTAGCAAAGAATCGATCCAGGTCTTGACCTTCAGGAATTGAGTCGGAAATTATATTCATTATCGGGAATAAATGCATTATCTGTCGTCTTTGCCAAAAAGCAAACAGAGTGACTAAGAGGGGAATGAAGCAGACAAGGGGTCGTGTGATGCCTGCAAAAAAAAAATCAATTCTCCGAGGACTTTCTCTCGCCGAATGGGATGAATTGTCGAATGTGTCTCTTTTGCTCGCGATCACAAAAAAGTAATTAAAAACTGGATCTCTCGCTTCGGTTGCTTCAACCACCCTCACCCACCCCCACCCCTCATCACCTGATGCAGGGGTGGGGTAGGGGTGGGGGGAAACGATCCATTAAATTCTGTTCAATCGCATTAAGTTGTAGCCGCGGTGAAACGCGATGATGACGTCATTGATTGAGGATGAAACGCGTGATATATGGGGTGGCACGTGCATTGGATGATGGGATGGAAAGAACGTCGTATCGTATTGCATCGGGTTTTAATTGGACGTTTTTGTTTTGGGATTGGTTTGGTGGAAAGTAATTAATACCATTTCTGGTGTGTTTATTATTTTGTGTATTCTAATTTTTTCTTGCGACAACTTTATTTTTCGTTTTTTTAAACAAGAAACGGTGGTTTTTTTTATAATTATTTTTTGGTATCAAGCAATGAATAAAAATAAACTTCTTACTTTCTTTGTGTAATTATTACAAGAATTTTGGGCATGATCTTTGGTTGGGTCTTGGCAGCACAAAAATGATCCTTGTCACATACTGAAGTGGTCTCTTGTTTGTATCGTAAATCATCACAACCCCTAATGAAAAAAAATTGCACAACGTTACGACTGAGGTGTTTTCTAATTATTCTCGGAACCCGTGTTTATTCGTCACAAAAGTCTACGGTTGACAGACCTCATTTTCAATACCGTTTATTTTTTTATAATTTTATCGCGTCTTCCCAGACACTGAGCGCGCACCACCTGTAATCAACATTGCTCATGGCCATTTATTTTTTGTCTTGCTCTCGTGTAATTTGATGCACTTTTGGTTTCTCCTCGCTTTTTTTTGCCATCGTGTCTCATGTTACCAGCTAATATTGCGAATTTTAGATAATTTCGTCACGGTCGTTTTTCATGAATGACTGACTCCGTGAATGAATTTTTTTTATCAATTATCTCTCCTCTCCAATTTCAGAAAATCCTTCCATTATTCCTTCTAAGATTGTTCCTACTTTCAAACCTCAGCACCGTTTGGTGTTTTCAGATGGGGATGGCAATAAGCAGCATGACTGGACTTTTTATTGCGCGTATTGCGCGTCTGTTTTCCTATTTTATAACAGTAGGCTCGAGAGCAATTGTTTTCTTGGGTTTCAACTTTGACAACTGGCAATGAATATTTAATTTGTACGATCCGTCTAGCTGAGTGGGTATGGCAAGAGACTGATGGGTGGTTCCGGGTTCGATTCCCATAGTAGACTCTCGTTTATTCGTTATCCTGGAGTAGTACTGGTGAAAATGTGCCCGTTCAGATATTACCTAAGCAACACGAGGGGTGCCTAATAGCCTGCGGTGATATTCACTACAGTGACGGGATTAATGAAATGTTAAATAAAAATAACAAAAACCAGGACAAGACTGGGAAAAGGACGACTTAGCTGGTGAGGCACTACGAATCTGCACAATATTATCCCCAGTCTTGTCCTGATTTTTGTTATTTTTATTTATATTTCAATTTACGGCGTCATATTTCTGTAAAAATGTGAATGGTGTTATGGCGATGCTTGTGATCATTCGTGATAGATCTATGTACAACTCACGTTTAATGAAATGTTGTTGGGTCACTTGACTAGACAAGTGCTGATTAAGATCTGTGTCTTAAAACAGTTCGATTCAATAGATTTTGTTCAAAATTGAAATGATCACGTGCAGCCATTTTTCTCTCCCATTTTTTTTGCCCATTTCTCGGCTACTACGGACTAATCGTAAACTGAAAAATCTGTTTCTCTGACCAAGTGCAATGATAATCACTTTTGAAAAACATCTTTTTTTTTGCGTGCGTCTCGCTGGATTGCTCGGCTTAATTGTCGACAAAGGTGCGTCAGAAATGGAGAGTAGCTTTCTTCGGGTGGGGGTGGTTGGAAGGTGTAGGGGTGGCGTAACCAGCCGAGCATGCATGAATGGAAGAGGGGTGAATGACGACGACTTGGACAACCATTTTGATTGCCATTGTTGTTGGCTATTAACACCTTTCTTCGTCATTTTTTTTATTTAATTTTTTTTTGTGCTTGGACTTGGCCTCTTGTCACGCCCCATCGTCCCCTTGCTTTCCCCTCTCCATAGCAATTGCAATTGTTCGTCGCTTTTTTTATTTATTTTTTTGCATCGACTTTCGTTCACATTTTTATGACATGTAATTTTGCTTTTCGTAGAAACGAGATCCAGTTAAAGTGTATTTTTTAGCATTTAAGGTTTTTTTTTAGCAAATGTAAAATTAATGCATGAATGAGAGAAATATTCCGTTTATTTACAATTTACAATTTGAACCCGCAAGCAGCCCCTTGGGCTTGGCTTTTGGGCGGGGCTCCGAAGACCAGTAAAGGACAATGCGTCCTATTTCAACAGGCTAAGCACTTGTGCTGGGGTGCTGTTCAATGTGCTGGGGTAAAACGAAATCTGGCAGTAAAGGCAGTATTTCACTACGCTACTAGCTTACTGCGACTGCACGCGCAGCGCGCAAATCGCAGCATCAGTTCTGCAAACAGGGCGACTCACCGCGACGTCATCGCTCGTCGCTCGCCGCTCGGCGCGCGAGTAGAATTGAACATGTTCAATTCTACTT
>JAUJYS010003220.1:0-13443 GCA_033995665.1 Melogona broelemanni | reverse complement strand
TTCTGCCGGGAATCGAACCCGGGACCACCCGCTTAGTAGTCCATGATTATAGCCATTGTACCAGGGGGGCCGCACAAAAAAGGTCTTTTCAAAAAAGTTCCAACGTGTTTTTTCTTCATTTATTCAAAAGTTTGAGTCTTTAGTTACAGTTACAAACACTTGTGGTCAGAAAACCATTAGTACTGTATCTGAATCTGAATCTGAATACTGTATCTGGTTAATATATAATTTTCTCGACTAAATAAACGAAAGTTTATTTGTTATCAGTTATTCAATATTCATCCCTCGGCGTGCTACTACACTCAAAATGGTTTTATTTATAAAATTGTTTTATTTGGCAATGGGGAAATGTGTGTTATGATTCAAATTTGTTTTGTATTTAATTTTGTTTCTTTTTATTTCAGTAATTTTTATTTAGTAAACTAATTATCGATGTTACGGATCGATAATTAAGTTGTACATACATGTGTATGAAATTGCCCATATTACTTTTTTTCAAACACAAATTGTATTTTTACAGCTTCAAATAATTGTTTAAGACAATAAGTTGAAAGCCAAATTACAAAATTCCAATGAATTACTCAATTTTTAAAAATAGACACACTGATTCAAACATCTTATACACACCCAAATGGGTTTTTTAAAAGAAAATACAGTAACGTAGTTTAAAATGATCGGGAATGCTTATTTCTGCAAAAATTATAATTTTTGCAGAAAAGGCTCCAAAATCCGAGAAATCGAACAATTCTCACTTGGCTCGAAGGCAGAAAGATTGTGATGGAGTTGCAGACAGCTTTTCACATCACAAGCACTCCAATGGCGATGCCAAACGTCAAAAGTGCAGTACACCGCAACAAGGTACAGACATGTTCTTAAACATAGGCATGTGTACACGTAGTTCATAGTTAATTGGCCAGAAACAGCAACACATGGGCACATTATTCATGTATACAGATTGAAGATAGATATTGCGTAAAAATATCTTGATGTTTTAAGTACATTTTATGGTACGTATGGTAAATTGAGTAGCATTTTGCTAATACTATACCGTTATTAGACGATTTATGAGTAGTTCATGATTGCTGTTTCGCTTAACCTTAAAAATAGTTGATTGTTGAAATAGTTGGTTATTGTGCAATCAACTGAGTTTCTCTTAGGTAAACAATGTTAGCCAATTTTAGATGTTTTTGTTTTGCCAATAGAGCATGCCATGTATGTGACAGATAATTTTAACGAATGCAGGAGTTTAACATAATTTGATCCACTTTAACACCTTACCAGGTACACTGACAACCAAATAATTGTTACCTATATTTTTATCTAAATTAAATTTAGTGACGTTTAAAATGCAAAATAATCCATTTGCATAGCAATATTGCATTTTCAAACCTGGTCAGTGTAACCATTGGGACTTGTTAAATGGTAATTAATAGATACTTGTATGCTACAAATTTGTATAATGTTATGTCTGACATAACTGATTAAGTTAATAGGTTTTTTTTTGCTCGATTTTATTTTGAGTATCCTCATACTATAGAACGCCAAGGCACATATTATCAGAGACTTGAGCATATGTTTTTAATGTGAAGTTGTATAGCTTTCATGAGCTGGCATATTTTTGTGAACTTGGTATAGCTTACACTATATCATACAGTCAATATATGAAATCAATAAGCACGTTTGTTTGTGGTTGTCTTAACCGAGAACAGGCAGATGCAAATGCCTGGATATTTTAGGTAAGATCCTCTGATAAGTGGCATCCCTGTGCATGCCCATAAATAAATGTTAGAGATTCTACAGTTAAATGAATACCTGGGTGTGACATATGCGTCTACGACAATGACCTAAGGGAACGAGGATTGCCAAACGAAATTAGATTTTATGGCATTTGAACACCATTTATTTCCAGTACACACGAGTAGTCCATATTTAATATGCAATTTCCAACAATTTTCTAAACACTGGCGCCATATTGTAATGACAGAAGATGGTGTTGCAATCTTTTTTCCCAAACATTTAAGCATCTCTTAGCAACCCCAAAACAGTAAACATGCTAACGACAGGCGCAATTTTGGAATATTTTTGCCCATGCGCTTTTAACTTATTGACATTTGTCCATTTTGGCCTATCTGAAAATTGTTCCGCTGAAATTATTATTGCGACGTAACCACCAAAGAAGTGCAGACTTACATTATAAAGTAGTGACATGAATTCTAAGGCTCTGTCAAATGGCAAGATTAACCAGTAGCGAATGATTGAAATGAACCAATTTAATCAAATCTCTTTTAATCGTGCTTCATGATCTAAAACAAAAGTAATTTGGTTAAAGTTGCTATTCCTTACGCAAACCTTACCAATAGAACTTAGTGGTGTAATTGTGAATTGTTACTAGAAGTTTTGTCAGGTAGATATTCGTTTGCCTGTGTCGCAACTAGACTCACTGGTCTTTTTCTCCTCCCTCCTTTTATATGTATCTGAACACAGATGGCTTGATCACGAGTTTTAACGACGAGGAGATCAGCCGGACAGAGTCTTGTTATGACGGCAACGGTGTTTACTTTAATTGTGGGTAGCACACTTTTAATTAAAAGTGTCTCTCTCGAAATGCTTTTTCATATCACGCACTTCCCCACATTACACGTGCCTCTCAATACAGGGTTCATACTCGTTTTGGAAGGTCGGGGAGAGTTATGGAAATGAATTTTTTGTCAGAGGAAAGTCAGGAAGAAAATCCGAAAGAAGGAAGAATAACGCAAATTTCTGTACAACATTTACATTTTTGTTGTCTTACAAATCAAAAATTACTAATTATTATTTCAAAGAAATCAAAAATTATGTTTAAAAAAATTCGCGTTGTGCGCGATCTTTTCTTATTAATGTGTGCTGCATACATTTTTTTTACACTCGCGCTTCATGCGTTCTTTTCATTTGTATGTGTTTCATACAATTATTTTTATTTTTTATTTTTATTAAATCACCGTAGTGCTTAGTGCA
The DNA here is from genome assembly GCA_033995665.1 of Melogona broelemanni. NCBI lineage: Eukaryota > Metazoa > Arthropoda > Diplopoda > Chordeumatida > Chordeumatidae > Melogona > Melogona broelemanni. The sequence continues at coordinate 10,449 of JAUJYS010003220.1, read as the reverse complement.
CTACAGGATTACTGCACCCTCGTGTCTCTATGGAGATATATTGCGCTCGCTATATCATCACTTCTATGCTTTATTTCAATCACTATTTTTCAAATTATGCGCTGCGCGTGCTTTTTCCTTACTTATATGTGTTTTTTATTAAATTGCGCTGCCCGCGCTTTTTCAATGTTTTACAGCTTTTAAGAAAACATAAGTGGCTACGGTATTCATTCTGGTCTTTAATGCACAAAATTGTCCTCATGAACAATTCGTATTTTGTTCAAGGAAAAACTGGCGAAGTTGCGATCACTTTGGTCATGTAAAAATGTCCAATGACGACAATTTATTATGAGCAACTGGAGAATGTTTTGGTTAGTCAGAGAAAAGGCCAGAGAAATTTTTGATGTTGATCAGGGAAAAAGTCAGGAAAACTTATTTTTAGTTTTCAGTATGAACCCTGTCAATAATACCGCAAAGATAGCTTCCTGCCACCAACTGTCTTTAGATTGTATTAGAACCTGATTGTTCAGTGTTATCAGTGTTGATTCCACCAGCTTAAAACATGAAATCAATGTTACAGGTTTTCTGTTTTTTATAAGTAAAAATTGGTAATGGTTACTTACGTTATCTGTACTAGTTTTCCAGCGAACTTTTCTATTTTTCAAGATTCTGCTGTGTTTGGTATAGCTACAAATATCTAACTGTTTAATGTTATTTTTTGCACGATAACGCATTTACTGTCTTATTATACATATATTTGGTATCGTACTGAAAAATTTAGAAATTTAGACTGTTTTAGTCGTTTTTTTATAGAAAAAGAACATTTATGCGCAGTGGATAGGGGCTGACATATTTCATGCTAGATTAAAATGTTATTTAAAAATGTGAAAGTTTGTTCAATAAAGCAAAGAAACAATTTTTGCATACCAATTGAGAAGAATGGACAACCAGAGTATTTTTTGCCACGATAATTTTTGGGAACAATACAGTTTGTCGCAAGAAATAATAAATAAAAAAACAAGAAAACCTTAGCAGCCATAAAGCATCTTTTGAAGTATATTTATATTTTTTAAAACCCGTGTAAATGTGCATTCTTTAATTGAGGAACATTATTTTCGTATATAGAGTTTGGAACAACCAACTTAATTAACTCAACTCAGCTAACCCATTTTCCTAAAAGTTAAATCAGTGCTTTGGTTTTAGTGTCTGCTAATTAACTTTCATGTCTGCCCAGCTTCACTTCGACCAGAGATTATACGAAGATTAAATACGTATAAATAATTATAGTTAAGCACGCTGATCAACGAAATTTTAGAAAATAGTTAGAAAGGTATTTCGCGTTAATTCTAATTACGGATTCGATAGACAACAAATTTCTGCCTGGTTCCGTGTCGTCTTCCAAGCACATGTACGTTTTTACATAGGCCCACTTATTTATTTTGAGGTGGCACAAGTTCTCACCCCAGCGAGGTGCGCAATTCAGGAGTTCGTATCACTCTTTGACCATAAATAGCGCTGACAAATATTGTTTTCCGTCACGTGCAGTGCGACCAGTTACCGACGAGTTGACGCAGTACGCCACCTATCACCTCAACAACGCCACCGAGCTGCAGACGTTCCAGCAGCGTACTTCGGCGCCGGCTGCACAGACTGCCGCCACGGTGAGCTCAAATTACAACTTCGGATAAATGATAATAAACGAATGTTGTTATGTGACGTCTAGTATTGGCTAGGAACGATAAAGGAACGTCTCGTTCCAATGAATTTGTTCTTTTTCTGAGGAACTTTGGGACGTCCTCATTCTAATTTCTAAAAAGGAACGTTGGATCGCTTTTTTAGGAACGCCCAAGGACGTAGGACGTTTCATTAGATACAAACGAAAATCGTGACACTCTCGATTAACTATGAAATGATTATTTGTTTCTATGATTAAAAAGTATTACATCTTTTGAAATTCACAATAATTTTTTCTGTGTATATGGCGACAGTTGTTGGTTATCCAATAAGTTAGAAAATTACGTTAAAACATTAAATAACTGCCGCACCGAACGCTATTTATTTTTTGTTCATTCTTAAATCTAAGGAACGAAGAGCACCTTCGTTCATTTAGAACGACGAACGTCTTAGGTCCTTTCTTGACTTCGGTCCTTTATGAATTAGGTCCTTTACGAATGATTTTTTTCCTGGGCATTTCAAAAGCCGTGTTGTGTCTAATTTAAAATATGTGGGTGTTTTTTTTTTTCGTACCCAGGACACTGAGGAAGATGCCATGGAGAGAGTAAAATTACAACTAATGCAACAATTTCCAAGACCGAAATCGTATACACCAGGTTAGTCATTTTAGGCGATGTGAGGATGCATACGTTGTATAATACAGACACGGTTTCGTTTAAAACTGTTAAAATTAACCGAAATACCTGGATCATACACTGTGTATACCGGTATGGGGTTTTAAAAATATAAGTTTTTTGAATGGTCGGTTATGCGAATCCTCCAGTGAATGAAGGTGAGGGTGGGTACTTGATGCTTACATAATTTATAGGCTATGCAAATGTCTTAGCCGAATCGCCATCCACCGGGAAGAAGAAACTTCGTCAGGTGGCCATACCTACAGCGCCGCCCATCCTGCCGGGTTTGCAGCCCTCGAATAGGGACTCGCAAGGATCGCAGGGATCCAGTAAGTAGTTGCAAATGACCATTACTTTGTACGTGAAATTGAGTGAAAATACTGTATTCAGAGTTATTCAGATTTTTACTGTATTCAGAATATTTCTACTGTATTCAGAAACTTTCTACTGTATTCAGAAGATTTTTTTACTGTTTTGAGAAAATTTCTACTTTATTAAGAACATTTCTACTGTAGATTTCTACAGTATTCAGAAGATTTTTACTGTATTCAGAAGATTTTACTGTAGATTTCTAATGTATATTTCCACTTTATTCAGAAGATTTTCTACCGTATTCAGATGATTTTTATTGTATTTAGAAGATTTCTACTGTATTCAGAAGTTGTCTACTGTATTCCGAATGACATTACTTATTTGCGGTTTTTTGTTTCATATCATTTACCAGTTCACTCTGCATATCAAAACGACAGCATCCTCGCGAGAATGCACGACAGTAGGTCAAACACGCCACGCCACATGTCGTCTACGCCAATCATGAAGCACAAGCCACAAATGATGTCAGACACAAGGTGATCATTAACAACAAGATTGCATAACAATATAACGTTTTTCTCGCTGGTAGTTAAATTAAATTTTGTGGCTTGCACCTTTCTCCCTCCCCCCCCCTGCTTCTGAAGTCTTCCACTGCCACCTCCAGAACTGAGTATGGAGCTGCCACATCCAGACGCCATCAGCCTGCCTTTGCCACCAAGCAATTGTGCTGATGGCAAGTTCAGTTTACTTTAGTTTTCCACTCTATATTTGAACGAGATGACCGTGTAATGTAATTCTATTTTATTTTATTGCTGTTTCAGTTTCACCAGTATACAGTAACGTAGCAGATTCGAGAGAATTTTTCTCCAGGTTTGTGATTGCACCTGTTTGATCTAACGATAAAAATACATTCACACGTAATAAAAAAATGTAAATAAAATCTTAGTAGCCTGCCATATATTTTTTCTTTCAAAATTAAACAATATTTCACCACACCAGGACAAAAGTAAATGTCTAAAATCAGGCTGCCTATGTAATTTAATAATTAATTGCTTTTCTCGTTTAGAAAAACAATAGAACAAAAGTAGTCAGAAACAAGCAAGAATACATCATGTCACAATCAATTATTTTATGCCATCAACTGATTCAAGCCACCCCTCATAGCTAGCAATTCGTTGCGGCTAAGGGGTGGCTGAATTCCTCCATATTTTTGGAGTGATGGTGGAGGAATTGTATTTTATATGTTTCTTTCATCAATAAAACAAACAAACAACAAACAATGTTATACTTATTCTCTTCATTTCATTTTTATAGACAAGATGCCAGCATGGCCTGAAGATGCTGTGGGATTTCACAGGAAGGTGTTTAGAAAAAATCGGACCAAATTGCGAATCTCACTCGACTGGTTCGCGGTCGCAAACATCCGGCGCCGCCGATTTTAATCTCGATTTTTGAATTGGTTTTTTAAAAAAATAAGGCCCTACCAACCAGCTGTGTGGACCATATCATATTCTTCTAGATAAAAAGAGTGGGGGTTCGGGAGTTTCCCTTCGGAAACTCACGATGTAAATTATCCGGACGAACGATGAAGCCCGGTGGCTGTACGATAAACAGGCTACGAGACGGCGCCACTGGTCGTTGTAATGACATTAGCATAGATAAGAGTTCCTCATGGGGGGATGAGGCGATTTTTGGTTGTATAAATTCGAAAGTGTTTTTATTTGTTCGATGGGATTTTTTCTATTTATTGGGGTTTTTCGCCGTGCGTATGTGTTCCTTTTTTCTTTTTAGTAAGAATGTATGTTTCTAAATTGTGTGAAAATCGGAGAATTAACCCAATCTTTTCGCTATCCACCAGTGTTTTTTTAAGGAAAATTACCTTCTTTATGTTGTTTGTTTTTAGTCTGCAATTGCACTAAAACTTTTTAAAGGGAAACTACCTTTAACTATTATTTTTAAAGTCTGCAATCGGACATGTCATTTTTGCTCATTTATTCTTCAGTGGTCACTATTAGAAACGGTTCCCATTGTGAAACTTTGTTGGTTACAAATGACTTCAATTATGAAGAGAAAATGTGAAATCTTCATTGTTTCCAAAACGGCTCCTATTATTTTTGGTTTTGACTTTAATTATGTAGACATGTACGAGTGTCACCTTGGTTGCTTCAGAAACATGAACTAAACTCAAAGTGTTTCGAGATTAAAAGTTCATGCTTTGAACTCGTCTGCGAACGGAAATTTTGAACATTTGTTAATTTTCTTACGTTTCTTACGTTCTTACGTTCTTACAATGTAAGAAGACATGAGCCACTCATTTTTTCCTTTCTAAATATTTTTTTTTTATTGAAAAAATGTCGATTAACCCATATTACATCACGACAGGATTGCCCGTCAAGGTGTGACGTCACCAGCCAAAAATAGTTTATATGACATTCGACATTGATTATATTTTCCCATTCCTTCATACATATTATTTTCCATAATCGCATCACAATGATGTACGGTTGCAGGCAATGTTCCAAAAAGCATGAAAAGATTTTGTGATACATGCCTCGAAGGCATTTTAAAAGTAATTATCAGTCTGCGGTATCCGTCAATAAATTAAAGTATCGTTTACGTATTTTATTTTGTTTTAATACGAGACTTTTTATTTTATTTTTTTCAGGAAAATGGACGAGCGTTGCCTATTGAGTAAATTATTTTTTGTTTTGGGAATATTTCTCATAAGCGCACGAGATAGCAAAATGCTCACGTTGTATGAATGAAATTTGCACAGCGGTACAATTGAAAAATTTCGTTTTTCGAAAAGCTTTCAATTATATTAGAGCACCGGCATCTAACAAATTCGATTATATCGTTAGAAGGCATAACTCTAATATCGATGAAGGTGAACAAATATTTTAATGATTTTTTCTGTCCCCAAAAATTATCTGAAAATTAAACATGATTTGCAGGAAATTTTTGCATATAATCGAACATGCTGAGTGTCTATCGAAAATGCAGAGTTTGGTTAATGATTACCATTGCATGAAGAGAACATCATTTCTTGTTTACATTTTTATGAGATACTTGAATGTGTAACATGAATATTTGCATTTACTGAATGATAAATTATTAAAAAAATATTGGTTTCCGTTCATTTACTGCAACGATCCGAAAGCAATGGCAATTCAACGTGGATCAGTGATTCAAGGTTAGTTCCCGAGCCAATATGTTTAACCATATTTTATGTAGTTCAAACTTCCACACAGTTTGATTCAACATTTTTCGAATTCATCGTGCTAGGAGAAATTAAGTCTTCTCAAGTTAACACGAAAGTGAGGCACAATCGATTTGCTCAAATGAATTATTAAATTTCAAAATATTGCGCATTAACTTACGGACGAAAATCGACTATACTTACCAGAGAGCTGGCCAGACCCTTGGGCGGAGAAACAGCCCCCCGTAACCTGAAATTGGGTTCCTTGGCTTTTGCCAGTAAGTTTGCGGAGCTACGGAGGGACCCCAAAACCCTGGAGCATCTCAAACTGCCCGACATTTGTTTTATGAAATTTGCAAGACGCGAAAAACTTTGACAAATCTTGACTGGAGTGGCAACTAATGTGTGTTTAACGCGGTAACCAGTATATGTGATTAAATAGTTAGAGGCGAGCTGATCAAAATGGAACAACGTCCAATTAAATATTAGAGTGTCTTGCAGTGGTGGTCTCCCTATTGGCTCTTTTACCCAGTACAGGTATTTGTGTGTTAGAATATCATTATCGTCCAGTAATATGCTCTCGTTTATTAGATCTTGGGTACCGGTGAAAATGTGCTCTTCACATATTGCCTAAGCAACACGAAGGGTACAGCATCTACTGCAGTGATATTCACTCAGTAAGGGGAATTTTCTCCAAAAAGATGGATGGCGTTTATACGAATTTTTCCGAAAAATTCCAAAGGTCACGGTTGGGAATTGAACCCGCGATCACGGGCATATTTAACGAACACGATAACCAATATAACATTTTGGTATACTTGTATTAGGAATAATTAAAAATGCAAATTTAGATAAAAAGTATAACATTTTTTTTCTCATTAGCTATGTTAACAATTTGATGAATGCAATGCATTACTCGTATAAACTATTTTCTCATACGGTAATGGCATTATTAGCTCTTGTAACGAAGGAAACGCTCAATTTATTTAATAAATTAGTGTCAATTTTAATTTTAGTTTTACGGTAAATTTTAAGGAATTATTAGATAAAAATATAACATTTATATATATTTTTCATTATTGTAAATATCGACTTAGTCTTTGTGTTTTTCGATCACCGTGCTGTATACCTGGTTTTTGCTTTATTTTTAAACGTCCTTAGCTGGTCATATCTAAAATAAAAAAGAAAAGGGGTGGATCCTGCAGTCTGGCTATACCAGCTGCCAATCTCCTTCCCAGCCCTTCCCCGCCCCTCACATATCTTCATGAGGGTGCACGAGGGTGCAGTAGTCCTGTGGTGCACTAGGCACTACGGTGACTTAAAAAAAAAAAGTTAAAGTTTTGTTAGCCAGGCGATTTGTTCGTGTATTATAGCCTTAATCCATCGACTCTAAACGATCACAGCTTGTCTTTTATAATTATAAGTAAAATTACTGCTAAAACTTGTTAATAAACTGTTGAAGAAAATTTGTTTTAGTTTGGTTCAATGTAACTACATGTTTTTGGGAAAAGTTACGATTGGTAATTCTATATTTAACTATTAAATATTAGTGAGTTGATAAAATAGATATTTTTTATCAAATGATAAATTGTGACAACTTGTTTATGAGTTTCCAACAACGCCATTAAAGCTCTGGAAAGTGACATTTGAGCGAAATTTAGATATTGAGCACAAATAAAATAGAATTTTCAGTTTTTAAATTTATGTTTAAATTTGCCGCGTGAAACGACATAGTAAGTGTTAAAATCCACCACCAGAGGGCAGATCATCGGAACCGGATCTGACGTCACCAATGAATTGACGCTGTGGTCTTGTCTTGAAAGGTATGCGTTCTGTGGTGCATTTATCTTAATTTTTGTGCCGTAAATATTCGATAAAAATTTATCACGCTAGTTCGACGAGGTAAATTACAAGCCTTTTAATCGGAGTGACTATTGAAACCAGTGCGATCCCGTTGTTCAGTGCCGCGAAAGTCGCGTTCTTCGAAGACAACCATCGGGGGCTCGAACCCCCCTTTTGAATGGATCCGAGCATAGGTTGGATTCAGCCAGAGCAATTCGGTCCAGCTTTTCAACTTTGGAACCGCATCTGGGAGAGTCAGTCGAGTGTGGAAATGATGGATACCTCCTGGAACTCGGACTACATCAGCATCGACAATTCCAATGCCGACCACAACCCCAATAACAATCATTTCTTCAATAATAATAACGGTATGGTCAAATACGTGCGTCGCGGCGGCCGCCATGATTGGAGCCTCGCCTTTTTTTCAGTTTGTTTTTTAAAGATATTTGAAATTGGGGTGCGTTTATCCTTCAGGGTTTTCCTCTTGTACGTTAGCCAACCGCCGGCCGGTCTCTCGGCTTGGCGCCAACGTCGCCACCTGGCGGTCGTACGTAAAGGGCGAACGCTGACCAGCTGTAAAGCCATTCAAATGTCTCGGATATTGCTCGTTTTTGACCGAATCGACCTACAGTGGCCGAAAGGCCCAAATTGACATTTCTTGAATCCGGGAACGGCAAAATGTATTTATTTTTCGGGACAAAAGATCGAAATTATTAGTGTCGATCAGACAGGACGGAAAAAAATGTGCGGCAAAAAAGCTGAAAGCATTTTAAATGCCTTGACGAATGAATCGAAATTTGTTTTTGAGCTTGAACAGCGTTGCACATGTTCGCAGCGCACATGTGTATGAAAAAGCCCAAACCCCTACCGTTTGAGAACCTGTATTTTGAACAAAAACAGATCCACTGAAGGGAAATAGAAACATGTTTGGCCTGATGAATCTCTGCGACTGTTATTCAAAAGTATCCCGTTTTCAGATTATGGTTAGGTCTGTTTTTGGATCGAATTCTGATATTTTAATGAACATCACTTGTTATTTCTTTTTTAATAAAAATTGTGGTTCGTTCGATTCAAATTTGTACAGACATTTTCTAATATTGCATAGGATTGCACAAGTTTCTTAAAAAAGTTTCTTTTGTTATTTCATTTTGCATTTCCTACCCTTTAGTACATGAGGCCTACCCTTGGTTCAACGTGCACCTGACATGGTACAGACACGGGTCCTTCGGCTTTTCAATTGCAATAAAAATGTGTACCCTCAGACCGCCCCGGAGGGGCCTAAGTTTCAGACCAGTCGAAGACAAAAATGTCTCATTTTTACTACCTCACCCAGATGAACGACCTGATAATTCGGTCTAGCCTAGGCTTTTGATTTAAGCAGGGATTTCTAACGTGTGCCAGACAACGTACAGGCACGGGTCCCACGGCTTCACAGCAACACGAGGGGTACAGAATATCCTGTAGTGGGTTGATGTCCAGATGACGGACAAAAAGTGAGCGACAGGGAGCTATGCCTAACGTAACCGCTCGCTCCATGTCGCTCACTTTTTGTCCATCATCTGGACATCGGCCCTGTAGTGCTATCCACTACAGTGATCAGGGGGGAAAAAATGTCAAAGGAAGATATCCGTCTAGCTCAGTGGGTATGGCAACTGACTGCTGATCGGCTGGTCCCGGGTTCGATTCCCGGCGAAGGCTCTTGTTTATTCGATAATAAGGTACTAGTGAAAATGTGCCTTTCACATATTGCCTAAGCAACACGAGGGGTACAAAATCCTCTGCAGTGACATTCACTCAGTGAGAAGAATTTCCCCAATAAAAAAAATACATGACATTACGAAAACTTCTAGAGGTCTCGATTGTTGAATTGTGCCTCGGGTGCAGTAGTTCGAGGTTTTAAAACCACTACGCCACACGGCAATCACTAACTTCTCTCCTCATACTTCAGGTACCGGCAACCCCAACTACAGCCGGGCCAAAAGGAAGCGAGACGCCAGCTACGCCCCGGGCAACCACCACACCAACGGCGACTCCGATCTGGGCAACGATTTCTACGAGCACAACAGCGGGACGCCGTGGCGGAACCCCAGGAAACACTACTCGCCAGATATAATCGGGTGAGGACCTCCCCTGATGTTGTACTTGGGCGTAATCGAATGGTGGAGTACATGTTCCTGCTGTGGTTCGGGCCTGTTGTTTATGGGCCACTCCAAAAATAATGCCCCAATTATATTGCTTTCTCCACAATCCCTACATACTCAATTTCAGTTTTTATCAACCTGATGTAGTAAAATCGAGAATGAAATGCAATCCACATTTTCTTTTTCGTGACAAGCGGTGGTTAACGATCGCCGTTGCGAATAACTCAGCATGAGATTATGTACGCCTCTAAAATGCTTGTGCAGTTTATGAAGGGTTAAGCGGGAGCCCGAGTCGGGAATCAAACACGATACCGTCGCAATCCTTGGTCGCTTTATTGCCTGGACTACGACGATAGTGCATTTCGTAAACCTATCAAATTTTGTAAATTTAGAAAATATATATCCAGCTATTCGAAATGCGTGTTGCATCATGTATGATGAAAAATAACCTGCATATTTTGTCGCCACCACCATTACGATCATTTCACATCGTACCGATGGCTCAGTGAATATGGCAACATCCTACGGTGCGGGCGGTCCCGGGTTCGATTCCCGGCGCAGGCTCTCGTTTATTCGACGAGCCTGGAGTACTGGCGTCACCCCTGATCTTCCATTAGGGAGTCCAGAG
>JAUJYS010003219.1:0-13443 GCA_033995665.1 Melogona broelemanni | reverse complement strand
TAACGTCGTTCATCCTCGGTGCGCGCCGAGAGACTCTATCGTTGTGTCGTTAGTGTCTTTAAACTTTCTTCGCTTTAGAGAGGGGCTCTCAATGTGTTTCATTTGACAAACTGATGAATAGACACACGCTGTAATTTCTGATATCGTTGTTTAAACCCCTTTTTTCCACTGCTCCCCCCTTCCTCCCCCATAAATCTGTAAAGGCCGCCCGTGTGACGGACGGACCAGAGAAGCGTCATCCCGCCAAAACATCTTGAATGACGGATTGACGCGTCCGTACACACCAAACGCGAGCGCGCGCAACCGTGGCGATTTTTGAACGAACGCGAACACACTTTTTCGCGCGCACACACGCACAAATCGCTGTGGCAGCAGGCGGCAGAGGCAACATGGCGCCGTCCATGGAGAAAAAGCTGATTCTGCTTTGCTGTGGGCGAGCAATGCTGCTTGCTACACACATTGGTGGAGGGGGGAAGAGAGGAGAGGGGATGATGATGATGATACCCGCTGGTGGGTATGGTGTGGAGGGAAGAAAAAGAAGGGTGTGCATATATGCGAGGTTTGGTAAAAACGACTGACCTGTTTTCTCCTTGATTTCGCACAGGACGCTGAACAAAGCCGGTTTCATACGATGACAGTTCAGAGTGTGCTTCCTGAAATTATAGGAAAAAATACACCGATCTGTATTTCTGTGACGGGAATATCGGAGCGATGGCGGGTGATGAGAAATATTTTTATTTCTCTTCTCCTGACACACACAAACACGCACACACACACACACACTCGAGACGATCGTGGAATTCGCGGGGGCAAAATCGGAGGGATTCTTTCTGTGCTTGACACTGCCAGAACCCCGACGTTTCCAAGCCTACTGCAAGCCTGGATCTCTAACGGAACATCAATTCAGATTCCATGGCTTTTGATGGACAGCCACAGTCACGTTGTATAAAAGGTCTCTGGCACCAGGTCTGACCGAGGTCATTCTAGTACATGTACCGTAAAACGGCTACATGTACAGTGGAAACGATGTACATGTACCGAAGCCAGATTTCGGCGGTCATTTTCATGTAGTCAGTTTCATGTAGTCGATTTCATGTTGTCAATCTCATTCTAGTCAATTTCAAATGGCCTCGACCTAGTCGGTCTTTCCAGTCGATGTCGAGACAGTTATCCAGAATTGATGTAGGGGTTACGACGACAGGTCATCACAGGACGTCGGGTCAAACGCGATCCGGGTTGCCGTTTTACCCCCGCGAAATCACGCGTCTTCCAAATCACACACACACACACGATCACGTTCGAAAACGGCACAGCACATCTCGATGGTGTCTCGCCGATCAGAGAGGAAGGCCCGATCAGCCTCGACACTTACCTGGCCTGGGCTTCGTCCAAACTCTGGTCGGTAATATTCATGATCTGCTGTAGGATTTCACCGATGTCCTGTTTACGTCCCTCGTCCGCGTTGGGACCGCCGCCGCCGGTCTGCGAGGGGTCCACGCCCGGCTGGGGCGGCAAATACGGCTGAGAGACGACGTGGCCCGCCATGCTGACGGCGTGATGCTGCGACACTGGATGCATCATTCTTTGTTGATCGTCCATATTACTTCAGAGGCGGCCAGCAAAAGCAGCAACAAACGGCCACACAAATATATCGTCGTCGTTCTTGGTCGGGGGGTTGGGCGCGCGAAACACACACGACACCACACAAAAACGCGCTCTTTCCCCAACACACACCAAAACACCACTCACGGTCGTCGGCGGCACACGACAGACAACCGCGATTTTAGCCCTCTAGACACGGGGGTCCTCCCGCGTTGTTGTAGACCACACACCCTCTCCAGGTTTTAACTGGCCCGCGCGAACCGAAAACCCCCGGCAAATCTGAGGGATAACTATCCATAAAGTTCTCGGGCACTGGTACACGGCACTACCTTCAGCCCCCGTGCACTAACTCGAGTAAATTGACGCTTTTGATTGAATTCAAGAAATAGTTTGACGGACAGACGAGCGAAGCGAAAAGCGCTAGCGCCCTCGCGGAGATAATACTTTTGGTCCGTTTTTGGCGCCGCCTAGTGGAGGAAGCGCGAAACTAGCCAAACAACGCGAACTCCTCTCCCGCCATGACGTACGAGCTACCATTTTTCTCGCGTCCGCCAATCAGCGGCGGAGTCGATCTTTTTTCCACTCGCCGCGACGACCAATGGCGGCCTCGACCTTCCGCTCGGTCCCGCCCACCCCCGCCGACGGGAACCGGAACGCGCGTCATCGGCCGGCGTGAGCATGCGCGGTGCGAAAAACAACATGGCCTCTCCGAGTTCAATCTGTGGCGATGGAATCGTCGGAGATTTTTAGGTGAGTTTGTCGTTGATTTGAAATGAGAGTTGTGGAATCTCGCGATATCGCATGCGACGTTAGGGGTGTTTTCCGTTGATCAAGGATTTGTTCCTTGTTCGATTGGGGACTGCGTACCGGTCAAGTGAAATGTACGTTTCCACACTGTAATGGACATATTTCGTTGTCCTGTGAGGCCAAATCGTTTGTTTACAAAATGACAATGCCATTTCTTCCAAGGCCAGTCTTAGGGATTGCGTGATTTTGTTGTGTTGGTTACACATTGGAATTCTAATCAGATATTAAACTATATATCAATTTTGCTACTGAAATAAATATATAAACAATTAGTTATGACCAAGCATGGCTAGTCCGTCGCTAAGCATATGACTGATATGACCCGAAATGTGGATTTTTGCCAAACTTACTAGCGACTTTCTGATGAATAAACGAACGGGAACCCAAACCAAACAATGTTTCTTGACACTAAGGAATGCTAGCAAATGTACAGACTATCGGAATTCATTTATTTATTATCAATATTCCGTAAATTATACATGAAAATATTCACGTTGGCGTGTACATGTAGGCGTACACTGCGTACAGTAGAAAAACACTTTTCACTTAGTAGTTGCACTTTCGACCACCAGATGGCGGAACCTAACTGAATCGCTGGCTGAATGGTGGTACTACAGGGTGAGTCTAAAGTTGTTCTCGCTTCGCCACCAGAGTGCTACTGGTGAACTGGGAAGGCTTTGGCTGAACACTGCACAATGAAGTGATTCAAAAAATATGATTTAATGAGAATCAATTCAGAAAATTCAGAAAGCATTTTTTTTTTGCAAAAAATGAGTTAAAATACGAGTAGAAAGCTAAAAATCAAAATTGACAGAATTGGAATTAAAAATTCGATAAAAATTTCCGATAGAAACTAACGGATATCAAATCATTTTTCCGTCAAGATAAAAATAAAATAAAAATAATAAAAATACGCTAAACCACTTACACATATTAAGTCTGTTTACTTTGTCGTTGACTTTGATCTCACCTCAGTAGTACATTTATTTGCTTCCAATAATTGAATTAAGTGCAATATTAGTTGGCGAATTCCAGCTAACGCGCAATACACTCGTACAACTGTGGTCTGGTTATGGACGCAAGACACGGAACACGCGTCAATCAATCTGGATCGGAACAAGTGTTTCTTTTGTTTGCTCTCCGTGACAAAATTCATGTGTAATGCTCGTACGATTCGACAAGAGAAATCTCATTCGCTAGCTTGTGGGTGTTGGATATCAGGATGTGTTAGTACGATTTTTTTTACAACCTTTTTTTGTGCGCAGGTCCGTCTCCCACGGAACATTTTAATGTATCCGTCACAATGTATAGAAGTTTGGAGTGGTTATGGTAATGGTTATTGGATTCGGATGTCTTAGGATCGAATCCAGCGTGTACTAATTTTTATTTGTATGAATTAAAACGTTCTCGTTAAATTAAATTCAGAATTTTTAGTGATATTAAAGTGAAGATATACTTAAGTATCATCATATACAATAGTGAAATATTTAAAGTTGTCAGTGTTTTAAAAACAAGTTTTTGACATTCACTTGTTTGGCTTCAAGTTGATCCGATTTTGGGGGTGACCTTTGATGATTGAAATGGGTCAGGTAAAAAAAATAGCATTCTGCGTTTCTACTTGTTTTTTCCGAATAATCTTTGACATGGCATTTAAAATGATGCGCATTAGATGCCAATATGATTGACCTCGAAGCAAAACTAATAGTGCAATACGAAAATTAATTAATCAAGCAGGTTTCACGTGTACCTGGTACATCCCACGCGCGTTACTAATAATAATAATAATAGTAATAGTAAACGCGAGAGCACACCTAGAGCATGACTACATTTCATCCAATGTTTTTCCTTCATTAAAATTAATTTTTAATTACTCGATATAATTAATTGATTGAATGAATCTCGATTCCACCACTGATGAATACGTAGATGGGGGACCGAATCACATTTCACTGATTCATTAATTCATAAAATTAAATTACATTACCATTCGTTAATTATGGTCGCTCCAGCCCCAGTCGCGTTAACTGAACCTCGCAGACCCTGAGGTCAAATCCAACCAATTTTTATCTATTTATTTCCAATCGCTGCAACGAATATCACTACAGTATATTTGTACCCCTCGGCCCTCGCGCGTATTTAAAAATTAAAAAAAAAAGTAAAGTAAAAACTAAAAAAAAAAAAAATGTCGCCATTATACATAGTCTGTACTCAGGGTTCTAATAAGCGAGAGTCCGCACCGGGAATCGAACCCGGGACCGCCGCATCGCAGTCAATTGCATTACAAACTGGGCTTCGACGAATCGTACATGCCATCGCTGATTTTATTTACGTTTAATCAGTTTTTCTCAATTTATTATTTCCGGTTGAGTTCGCGCCTTTTGCCCAGTTGTACCTGGATTATCCCCACCATATCTATCACCGTAGATTAACCATTTCAATAGGTTAGTTAATTATTAATTAGTTCACGCGCGCATTATTTCTATACAATTCCACCCATTCTCTATTTACACTGGGACTGGCCACTATATCGGTGGTCAGAGTGGGAGATTGGTGGTGAGGTTACGTTGTCATTTAAATGGAGACCTGTTGTATGTATCCGGGGTCCAGGGGTGGCAGTGTCAACATCATAATCGTCACCCGTCACGGCCGGTTGCTGCAGCAGCAGCATCATCCTGCTGATTGACAGCTGGATTAAGTGAAACTGCACAGTGTATGTGTGTATGTGTGTAGACTGACCACTTATGGATTGGGTCGGAGGCGCTAACTGGTCGCTGTCAGAACAGTGTCTGGTGTCGTCATCGTTCGGTCGTGTGTGTTGTGTTGCACGGTCCGAGAAACGTGATTGACGTTGACATGGATCGCGCGTCCATCTATTTTGTACCGGCGACGAGACGCAGCGAGAGAGTGAGGCGCATGTTGGGGTGGTCGTGATTGGTGGTATAGTGGTTAGCGTGTTAGACTACTATGCCCGTGATCACGGGTTCGATTCCCCGACCGAGGTCTCCGGAATTTTTTGGAACGACAAAAATTCGTACTCACGCGCCTTCTTTCGGAATGGAATTAAAAGCCGTGGGACCCGTGTATGCACGTTGTCGGGTACACGTTAAGGATCCCTACCTAGGGCATATTACCAGGTCGCGCGCGTACGGGTACGGGTACACGTTAATTAAAGTTATGAATGCTTGGCCAAATTGTCAGGTGGACACTGGGGCGGGGACGGGTTGTTAAAATGGGACAGCTTCGTTCGTTATTTTATTCCTCCACCATTGGCCTCTGCGGAGCTGCTTGCGGATACTACCAACAAAAGTTGGAGTTTCAGGTTAAATAAATTATTTGCTGATAGAAGGAGAAAATACTTTATACTTATCCTAGTGCGATCGCCGATCCTTATTTAAAAGTTCAACTATTTAGGCAAATTCGCGGCAATTTGCGTTTTAACTATTTAATAAATTATTTAAAATCGCTGGCCGTTCCAGCGAAGTTGTTGTCCCCGTACTGCTTATTTAGCTTTTATCTTTTACTGATCAATTCCTAAAAAAAGATGTTTGTTATTTTTCATCTTAATTTCATACATATTTCACAAACGCTTAGTGGAATATGTTCAAATTGTCGGACCAGTAGAATAACGAATACAGCACTGCAGTCAAGCTCGCTTTCAAAAGCTCCCCCTTAACACTTTTTTGGCGATCCGCGGATTTTCAGATGTCTTTATTCAATGCCAGTTCTAATGATCTAATCTAATTTTTTTTTCGACATTGATTTTCAAAAGGTTGGCCGTATTAGCTAAACAATTAATTGTTAGTTCTCGACCAGAGATAGCAGGAAATAGCAACTTCTAAAAAAAAAAATTAAAAACAGCAACTCAACGGCTCCTACAAACATTCTTTTCATAATGGTTTGGTCGTATTATTGGGCGTATATGTTTTACGAGAGTCGATTGCTTATCGTTATTTTTTATTTAATTTTTAATAATTTAATTACTTCTCATAAGGTTGGGCGCATTGCGGCTATTACTGGCTAGATTAAAATTCAAGGCGTGGCATTCATTTTTTTCGCCCGCTCATTGATTTCGTTTTTACTATAGTTTCGGCTATCCAGCATAAGCTACCTGTGGCTTTCAACTGCTTACTTAGCCACGTGGTCCAAAATTAAATCAATCATCCTGCGCTTTAAACGGGTTTGCCAAATGCATATACAGTCTTATTGGGAGAGTTAAGCGCATGCGCAAACAGCCAGTATTGGCCCAGTATCTTCCTGAGGCCATAAATTCCGTATTTATGGACATCCGTTTCCCGGGTATCTGGGAGCGCCACCTATTGAGCATTTGTCGCAGCATCAGCAAGATGGTTGCTTAATTGTCGGTTAAGCGCGCATTGGTGGACAATTTTCTTTAAATTTTTGGATTTTTAGTACTTATAAAAATTTGCCCACAATTTTCACGCGAAATTATCGTAAAATGTTGAACAAAAAAAAAAATTGTGAATTTATTGTTACACTAAAGGTCATGAACACTTGACAAAAAAAATCATGCTACGCGCGTTACACGCGAGTTGCTCATGTGTTACAATTAAAAAAAAAAAAAAAATTACGCGCAGGGCATTCTGTTGTTTGTTTTTGGATGTGAATGTGTTTGACGATCCTGGAGAAAACATTGAGGGAAAATTTTAATTTTGGTCGATGGAAAAGTCAGGGGATTTTCGCGTTTCAGTACGAACCCTGCAACATCGCGACTATATTTTGCTCGTTATTTCTCGTCAGTTACTGTGTAGGTGTCTGCCTGGTAGCAGCGCCCAACATGTATTATGCAGCGTCGCGTAAGTTCCCTCGGTGTACGCATTTTTATGCATCTCACGAGACCTCGTGTACATACCCATACATCCTCGTCCGTACTTTGAATTGAAATGCGAGCTATCTGCGTGGGACAAGGACTGCGCTACCCGCGGATCGCGCAAAACTATGATACTAGTTTTGCGTGATCCGCAATACTACGATATTTACTACAATAATACCTACTAAACTACGATATTTACAATCTCTCCCCCCCAAGACCGACCTAACAATTTGGCCTAGCATAGGCAGGGATTTTTAACGTGTACCTGAGTAACCTGACAACGTGCAGGCACTGGTCTCACGGCTTTACTTTCACAAGTTCCATTCTGAAAGAAAGCGCGATTTCGAATTAATCTCGTTTTTTTTTTTTTCTTTCTTCCCCTATTTTTATTCCCTTTTCATACTTTACTGTATTATCATTTGATCATTTTGGGCTCCTGGCTAACTGACTCTCAGAGTTGAGGCCCGGGGCCAATAAAATCGTTGTATATTTATTGCAACTTGAAAATAAATAAAAAAACAAACTTCCGGAAGTCTCGGCTGGGAATTGAACCCTTGTCACGGGCGTAGTGCAGTTCGACGCGATAGCTACAACGCTACACCGTCCCTACTAGGGTTGATCCATTTCTGTTTCGTGTTTTCGTGGACATTTTTGTCGATAGGATAAGTTTCCGCGTTTAGATCTAGGGCGTGGGTCTCAGAAGGATATGAATATATTCATATATGGCTGCACGCGACGCAGGAGGACCGGAGAGGTTAGGGAGAAAGAGCAGCCATCAGAAAATATTATCCGGGAAAATTCGCGGCAAAAATGGCGTAATTGACGCAGAAAAAGAATTATTGAGTGCGTTTGATGGACGTGAGGAATTTTTGGCGCGCGCCAGCCCCATCTGTGGAGGGGGGAGTTGTTGTTTGTGTACGGTGTGTATAGGCAGTGGCGGTGGCGGGGCTGCAAAGTTCTGTTGGGCTTATTAAAAATTCATTTGTTTTAGTTGCGTCGGCTTGTCACTTAACGCGGTAATGCACACTCTCTGTAGGGGGTGAGGAGGATAGGGGGGGGGGACTTGGAAATATGTATCATGCTTGTATACCTAAGTACGTGGAATATGGCTTATTTTGCACTTTAGAAATACGGACATATTGTTTTCTGGCATTGTAGCGAACGTTGTCAAAATTTGTCGAAATAAAATTATGGCTAAAGCAAAATACATGTATTATTTACCCCCATTGATCTAATAAACAATTATTGGAATAATTCAAAATTGATGTTATTTTTTTTAATATAAATTTCATTATATGGGGTTTTTTTAAACCAACAGTTGCTCATCGCAGATTAACTATTTAAATAGACTTATCACATATTTGAAGATCAACTATCTGGAATGTTCCAAGAGATAACTTCAGATAAGTTGAAATTAGCATTTGTGAAAAGTATAGATTCGTAGAAACCTATTTTCTTTTATTTTTATTTTATTTTGGTTTATTTTCAAGTTGCAATAAATGTACAACGCTTTTTGGCCCATGACCTCAACTCTGAGTTTGTTAACCAGGAGCCCTAAACTAAGTAGTTTAAACTAAGCAGATTGGTCATATCTTGCGGGCAGACGCTATAGTGAGGGATTTTCGTAAATCTTTATCATATTTGTTAGATTGGTTCATCTAATATATCAATCTAATACGTGCTCACGTTTTGTTTTTTACAGGAATTCTTGTCTGAATTTATCCAAAATGCCACGTTCGTACTGGTTGCTGAAAAATACGTCAGAACACTCATATTTCGATAAGCGGCCAATGAATCAGTACAAACGCCCCATTCGAGTTTTCGCGTGAAGGAGAATCTCTCTAACCAGATCTGCTCACCGCCCCACCTTTCGATTTGACGACGCAGCCCGAACAAGAAAATGGCTTTCTACGATGACCCCAGCTTTGTCATGTCACATATCAGGAACTCCTACGTCACCAGTGACGACACGGGGATGAGCGAAATTATCATCCTCAATGAGGATTATTCCTTCCTCAAGGTACAAACCAAGAATTTTTACCTTTAGCATAATAATAAAAAAACTGAGTGCATCATTCTTAGTTCTATACATTGTAGACGACAATGTGTTAAGAGATTGTTAATACAGAACCATTGCTGAATCGCTACGACGCCTGCCATTATGTGTTAGCAGTAATTCAGTAAACGAATGTGGAACATGTTCCGGAACAGCACAATGAAAAAAGACGAACAGAGTGTGGTGGTTCTCGCCGCGTATGTTCTCGATACATCGCGATACATTCCAAAATTACGAAATAGCGAATCTTTAACCGTCGTCAATACCTTAAATTAGAAATCAAATTAACATTTTTTTTAAAAACACTCAAGATTCTCTCTAAAATTTTATTTATAATTAAAACTATTGAAGGTCAAAAGTTTGTTGTTTCGTAATTTAGAAATTTATCGCAAACATTATTATTATTTACACATTATTAACCTTAATTATTTTTTTTACGAGAATTCGCATCTGTATCTTATCACAGACCAATAATCTCCGCTCTCCAGAGCGCGCGCGAGCCCATTTTTATGGTTTCTAGGACACATGCTGTAGATGTCTTGAGCAATTATAATAAACCTTTCGTTTTTCACTTCACATAAAAGATGCCTTTCACCACTATAGCGTTTACCTTGTCAATTAATAATCACATAGCAATTTAAAAAACTGATTACATCAACCCTTTTCTTAATCGAACATTAATGTGACTATTAATGACGAGTTACTGCTTGTATAATTATAACCTCGCCTTTCAAAAAACAAATCGAAACGCTCGCGAAGATTGCGCAAGGCCATCGCGATCGACATCTAATTGTTTAATGCGATTACCTGTTTGTCCAACGACATAAACCACGCAGCAGAAGAACACGCCCGCCCCGTTGCCGGCCTGGATTGGCGAGTCTAGTGGCAGCAGTGCCGAATCGCACACGGCCGAGTCGTTCCACTCTAACGACATCGTTTCGGACATGGACATCGGGGCCCACCGGACGCGCTCTAACACGGCCCAGCGGCTGGATAAGCTGAAGAGGGATCGGCAGAGTCAAGCGAACGTCAAGCGAGTGCAGTGGAAAAAGAACACGGAGGAGCCCACAGGTAAATAAATCCACTAATGTAGTCTTCCGGTACATTTAAATTAAACACCGTGGTAAGGAAGAAAAAAAAAAGTGTTACGGGAACAGCTGCGAAACAAAGACGAACATAGTCTGGTAAAACTCTCAGTATAATTAATCAATGCTTGCGATACGTTTCAAAATTGCGAATGAACAAACCTAAAATTTTTCGTCAATTCCCTAAATTTGGAATAAAATAACAAAATAAACTTAATTTTACGTTGAGTGATTTTAAATTTTTTTTATAATTTTTTTTTTTTAATTTTAGGACATTAACGAAAGTTTAACTTAAAATTAAATCAATGTTCATTCGCAATTTTAAAATGTATCGGAAGCATATTGATTAGTCATAATTTGATACGAGATTTTACCAGACTCGGACATGTTCCCGAAACACTTTTTTCCTTACTTGTTATGATTATAGACGTCCTAGACATCGTCACTACCATGGGTAATGGGCTACAATTACAATGTGTACCCCCACAGGCAACCCATACGAGGGTGCAGTATTCCTGTAGTGCACTAGGCGCTACGGTGAATTAAAATAAAAAATAAAATATGACGTGGTCAAATGACCAGTCAAGGACGATGTTCTATTTTTTATCACTGCCACTATCTACTGCAATAATACTTGCAATAAACGAGAGAAATATTAAGAGAAGGATGTACACAGTTTCCGTTTCGTTCCATTGCAGCGGAAGATGTGGCCCAGACCTTTAAGAGAAAAGAAATCGGCCAGGTTTCCAAAATGAAGTCCCTGCTCTCCGAACAACTGGACAAAGTGCCGGCCCTCTACAACCCGTTCAACGACTACGCTAAATATGATGGACAGGTAAGCGGACTACTTCTATCCCCACACTTTCGGGCAGAGGCGAATACGAAGCGACGGCACGAAAGTGTGGAGTCGCACGTAGTCACGAAAGTCACTGTGACCGACTAAGTACTCGCGTCCCATTCGAAAGAAAAGTTTTGTTCAACCCTGATCGCGTCAATTAAGCGCAACTTCAGTTTTCCTTTTTTCAGGGCTGTGTTGGAGACCCGACCAAAAAAATAAGAATATTTCTGACCATGCTCCCGAAGGAGCAGCGGGCCTACCCCATGCCCGTCGTCGTAGTCGCCAGCGCCAAAGTGGAGCAGTTGGTTGGCCTCATTTGTTGGCAGTACACTAATCAAAGAAGGTCGCCGAAACTCAGGTATTTTTTTAGGCATTTTTAAAAATACAAATGAGCATTTTTTAAGCTTCAGTTAAGTCTATTCTAGCTCAGCCTGTTTTGCAACCGACTGCGGTGCGGGCGGTCCCGGGTTCGATTCCCGGCGCAGGCTCTCTCTCGTTTATTCGATCCTGGGATACTGGTGAAAATGTGCCCCTCACCACAGCAACACGATGGGTACAGAATCTTCTGAAGTGATATTCACTACAGTGATCAGGAACAAAAAAATACAATTAATTATAATTACATACAAAAATTAAAAACAGAAATAAAGTGCTTCTACACCATCTTGGCGTGCTTCCGAACTATTTTTATCGAATTAACTGGAACGTGAGATTGTTTCCCTCTGGGGGTTGCCATTTTCTGCCATCCCACATAATTGGCCATAATTTTAACCGTTTTGTTTCACCAGGGACAGTATAGAAAATTACAGTTTGCACATAGCGGAAGACGACGGTGAGGTGGACATGGATTTTCCCAGTCTAGACTCCAAAGAAGTCATGTTAAAATTTGGGTTCACGGTGTTGGCACTGGTGGAGAAGTCAGAGAACAACACCGTCAACTGTGAGGTTAATATTACTGTGTAAGTGCAATTGAATTTCAATATCCAATGGCATTTTCTTTCTGTGGTTGAAGTGTCACTAATTTGGTTAAAAAAATTCTTGTCCAGTCAAATTCCTGGCGAAGGTACAAAAGCTCTCTCGATTGAAAACCCGAACGTAACCGTGAGAGATATAATCGAGCGAACGGTCCGGAAAAAATTTGCGGGCTCTCAAGTCGGCCTTGGTGAGTGTTAACGGGTTTTTTTCCCCAAATTTAATGTGTTAATGTTATTAGTATCCCGTAAATCGGTAATTATATCCTTCTGATATTATTCGTTTTGTGTTACCGAATTGTTTTCAGGCCAGGAATACAAATTAGAAAAGAAAAGCGATCCTGGCGTTAAACTTGGAAACAATACCACATTGGCGTCCTTGGATTGTTTAGCGTTTGTGCTAGTCAGAGATAATGGTTCGTACTTTTATTGTTTTTTTAAATTTTTTGTCGTGCGTACAATACTAGCTCGGTTTTGCTATTGTAATTTCAAGTTTTAAAAATTTCAAAATAATAGCTGAGAAAGTTAGTGGTGAATTGATTAGTGGTTACTGGTGGCTAGTGAATTGTTTTTTCGTTATTTTGCGTTGAATTTTTTTTAAAATCTTTAACAAGAGAATCGATGCTTTTAAAAATGAGTCAAACCATCAGTAAATAATTACCACTATTTCTCTGACCCCTTTCCCCTAGGAGATGACGTAAGCAAAGATGATTGGCCGCACAACGGAATGGCCATGATGGAAGCACCTCTGTATCAATCGTACTTGGTATCCATACTGAGCCGAGTGCGACCAAAAGCTGGAATACATTTAGGTTAGTACTAAAAACTCGCCCACGTTCACTCTCACACAGTTCATAATTTTTTTTTCACATGTTAAAATATATTTAGTCTAATTACGAAACGTTTTATAATACTTAACAGGAATATCGGGAGAGAAAATCGAAATTGATCCTGTCCAACGTCCCACCTCAGCCAAGCTGATTTGGTCTCGCAGCCAAAAACCAGTTACCTACGACATTGACGTCATAGCAAGTTGTGACGTCACGGATAATAGAAACACGGGTGGGTGCGACAACTTGCGATACACACAGGATCCGGGACAGCGCCGAAAAAAGACGAACATTGTCTGGACTCTGGCTCTCGTTTATAAAATAGTATCTCAAGACAGACAGACAGACAGCTTAGGGGTGGATCCTGCAGTCTGGCTATTCCAGCTGCATCCCTCTTCCCTTCCCTTCCCTGCCCCTCACATA
>JAUJYS010003218.1:0-13445 GCA_033995665.1 Melogona broelemanni | reverse complement strand
TCTTCTAAATTAAGTTTGTGATCTCGTTCGTCTTCAATTCACGTGGTCTCGTGATTAACATTTTAATATTTTTGATATTAATCAAAATATTGACCTGTCAGGAATCGCCATTAAAAAAATAGAGTCATTTAAAATGCTCAAAAATCAACGGGCTTACGTTCGAGAATAACTTTCGCTGGAGTATATGGTGCGAATGTAGCTCTTTAAGCGTCATCTTATTGCAGAGCTGAGGTCGTTGGCCCAGTGCGCTGCAGGGCGCGTCCAGTAGAACGTGGTCGAAAGTCTCACTGGCAAAGGGTGGCTCCAACACTTAGGAAATATAAAACACATACGCACTTTGTTATTTCAGAAAATGACGTTTCAGTGTGAATTTTGATTACAACGTAACCAAAGGACATTATCTTTCTTTTCCCAGTAAAACCACTAACCGGCTTGTCCTGTACCAGGCGTGACTGTCGAATTCCACGATTTGGTGGCATCGAAGACGAAAGCGTGAATACACGTCAGTCCGAATCTGTTAGCGTTGGCCGTAATCTTGTCAACTTTCGGTTGAGATCGATCCAGTGCCACCACTGTACCCTGCCGAATAAAAAACCGATTAGTCAAGTTTCGATATTAAATTTTATTTTTTACTATAAATACATATGATTATTACCTGGTTTTTCATTAGCATCGCTAAATGAGTAGTTTTTCCACCTGTAATTTTAACAATTATACGATTGGTATAAGTGCTCAAACATGCGGATATTTTAAAAATTGATAAAAAATTGAAGCAAGACGGCATTAGATTAAATTAGAGTGATAAAGCAGGGCCAGGGTGACTCAACTAAATTCAATGCTGGATTGACCATGCAATCAATAAAAAGCAATTTCCAAACACAATCACACTTGATCAAATATTTAGTAACCAGAATTGCAATAATTGATGCTTCGAAAATGGTTGTGGCATACTGCTCGACCCACTTTTAAATAATTGATTAAGTCAGTTCTACGATCGTGATCAATGTCACTGAAAATACGAGGCGAAGAGACACGACAACTGACCTGGTGCCGCGCACATATCCAGCAGGGTCTGACCTGGCGTAGGACCAACCACGTGACCACATACGATGGACGGCAAATTTTGCAGGAACAGCTGCTTGGGCATGAAATCCCCTAGACTGGGACACTGGCAGAATTGGTCAGTCATCTTGACCGCAACACCGCTAATGGCGAAAAATGCAGGATATTAGTTGGACATTTTAAAAGAGAATGATTTACTTATAAAAACATTGGCTTGAAAGTACCTTGCCGTTTTGGTCACGAAAACTTCCGACCTGCTGAACATAACAATTCCGTTGCCGACAAATATTTTGCGACCGTTGAAAGGCTTCACCCTTCCTTTCAAGCATAGGCGGTCAATATCGACGAAAACAGATACACGATCTCCTTGACGCATTCCTTGAATTGTGGTAAAAGTGCACAGGTTACATGTACGGTTCCTGCTCTTCTGATCGTTACTTCAAAATGATCGTTTGGCGTGATTTATTGAAACTGTACCAATAAATAATTTATCAAGTTTGTCCATCGTTCATTCATTTAAACTAACATTTAAAAATTTCAAGTAGCATCCACTCTGGGACTTTGAGATTTCCGCAGCATTTTTTTTTTGTGCCTGAATTTCTCTCGAGAAAGTTTTTATTTTTTTATTTAAGGATGGCCACTATCCTATTTACAAAAAATGAAAAATAATATGTACCAACAGGTGCACCAATAATTCCAGGAGTATTAATGTTGGCGCCCCTCAGAACTGACAGCCCACACTTTAGATCGACGATAATTTCTTTAGATTCTGGCAGGAATTGATCTTGGCGCGGTTCGGACAATGGCGCAATCACAATGGCATCGGGCAAGGTGGAGTGAATAGACACCAAGTGCTGGGAATAAAAAAAAAATGAAATGACCCATATGTAAACTTTCTTTAAAAATACAAGAAGATTCACAACATATCGATAATTACTTACATCTGGCAGATGATTGGCAAGCGCGTCTCTGGCTTGCTTGGCGGTGGTCGAAATGGTGTTGACACGCACTGTCGTGAAGAGAGGTGGCACTCGCAATTGGGCTAAGATCCTCTGGAATTGTTCCTTGGGCAACTCTTGACCGTACTTTTCAGCAGCCTTTTAGAGAAACGAGAAAAAAATGAAGCCACTCAATGGTCCTAATTCACAAAGTTGTGGCCAAGAAGCCCGCAGCCACCACGGCATGCGAGGCCCGGTACACACCCACACGTTGGGTTTTTCTATGCGAAATATACATTTCATGTCGATTACTGTACCTCAGGATTACTAAAATCTTTTTCCAATCGTTCCGAAACAGAGGCATTTTGAAATATTGGGCAAACGCTTGCGCCAGACATGGTGAAAGCACGACGGAAACAGCTGATGACACGCATTGCTTACATATCTTGACACGAGGTTCACAAGAGTTCAGTTCAGGGAGCGGGCCGCACGTTGCCGATCTTCCACTATCGGGTTTTCCCATCGTTGCCGCTAGTGGCGCTGCGTACGTGAAAATTTTCGTAGAGTGGACGCGGCTGCTTGAGTTGTTGTGCAGCATTTTAAATACAGTTTTTGTAATGTTTTCGCGAAACTAAACTTAGTTTTAACCGTGAGGAGTGGTTCACGAAACAATCGTGCAAGCAGTGTGCGGTCCCTCGACCGGGAAGGATTCCTCTAAAAATGGCAAGTTTCTTGAAAAGTCTCGCGGCCCGATCAGATATAAGCCTAAATTAACTCTATACACATTGCTGATATCATTCAAATTGCGATGGGGTGCGTCATGCATTTTTGGATGTTGTGCAATGTACTTGTATACGAAACATGAATTGATGTAATGACGCACTCCTTCTGAATGTCGATCAGATTTCCTCTATAAAACCCGCGCATCATTAGACTTGAGTTTACATTTTTGCCCGTTCGTAAATTACATTTATTTACAAGGTTTAGGCAAATGTTGGCCACTAGAGAATGAATTCCGCAACTAGAAATGTGTATTCTGTCATTTGAGCCATTTGTCGACTTTGTAGGAGGTATGAAAGCCCCGTCGGGAACACCCTCCTTAAAACGTCGCCGACTTGGCAGCTGATTTTGCGCGGTTTGTGAAGGACGCTTGTCGCCCTCTCCGCTACAATGACCGAAATTTGGTCTCTAAAGAAGCATTTTTGTTGGATTCACCCATCACGGTGGTGGTTGCTTTAAACGTGGCGCCATCAATTGGGCTGCGTATATCTCCAATAGAGTCATTGTAGTCTACTAAACCCGTATTTTGGTCGGTGCAACTTCGACCGTTTGGCATAGATTTGCAAACATGGCTCCCCCGCACCGAGTCAATAACACATTTTTGCAATCGTTGGTGTTGTAGGTTCCAATCTGTTTAGCATAATATTGGTGTGTTTCAGTTTCCTCGAGTTTTGAATAGGGAAAAATATCGTTGAATATGTTAGCAAACCTGGGCGAAACAACTTGTGGTTTGTCCTATAAAATTTATTACAGACAGGCCTCGTGTAGGGACAGGCAGGAAGGTCTTGGTATTGACATGCCGGTTTCAGCTTGTGATCAACCTTGATCTCCGGCGGACTTTTCCGCATTCACTATCACCAATTTATTTCATATGATATTTGGTCGTATGCGAATGTACATATTGCTGCTGCACGGTTACTTGAACTACAGTTGGAACCAATTATAGTGCCTGTGCTAAATCTTGTCGCTTCCATATTGACTGACATGGTAAGAAAAAAATGCTTGTTCCATTCGCTTGCGTTCAATTTCAACCCAAATTTAGCATACAATGTACACCGTATGCGAGACATTGGAATGCCTGCCACATTTTATTTTTCTTCTAAAAGTGCTAGGACTGGCTGACCTATTAAAAATAATGTGGGTCACGATACCCATGACTGTTGAATCGAGGTTGTTTTGACTTAGCCAATCTCAAGTAAATTTAATGTATTCTTTTCTTACTTATTAAGAATCCATGCAGTATATCAGGGTGGGGGAAATGGAAGCTATGTAGAAAATAAACTCTGGGATAAGCTGATTTGTTGTGAAGTACAGCTGGTACACTGAAAAACCGTGCCTTTGATTTTCGCTTAGTTTTACAAAAATCAGACTGCGATCAATGTTCGAAAACAGTCTTTGGAGACAAATTGACGACGTTTTCTATCTTTGCATTGACATTAGAAATTTGCATCAGATTTTAGTGTCTAGTAACCTTGACAATCGATTCAGCGTTCAACCTAACTGTTGTCGTAAACGTTCTCAGATGAATTAGGACAATACTCGGAACATGTGTTGGATGTGATAGAAATATTTTTGTACGCCGGCGACCCACTTTCACATACTTTTACATGCATTTTATGGGGCACCGCGATTTCAAGTAGGGTGTTGGCTGAAAGAATTGACCTCAATAGGCCACATAGTCGCACAACATATGCTTGTAGCTATTGAAATGGCGAATTTCAAAGTAATGAAAATTCGGAGCTTCTGATGTCAATATGGAATTGTGAACGTGAAAAATGTAAGACTGTCGAATTATAACTTTGATATTGTTGCATTTAGACTAAACTATCGTATCATTCGATTGTATTTTCAGGCTGGCGAGGAACCACCTTACCTTTCTGTGGGGACGGACGTCAGCGCCAAATACAAGGGAGCATTTTGTGAGGCCAAGATCAAGAAAGTCGTCCGCAGCGTCAAGTGCAGGGTAAGTATCCCGTCTTGGTCTTGGTCGAAGACCTCCGTCAGTTATCAAGTGCTACATAAATTATTGGCTCGAAAATCCGACCCCAACATTGAGTGATTATCCATACCAATGTGCCAACACCATCTTCTCACCCGCTAATACACATCTTTTTTAATTTTTATTTCGCCCATGACAGCTGATATTCAAGAACAATGCGGGCGCTGCCACCGTCACCGACGACCAAGTTAAGGGGACGCTTCGGGTATGTCGGTATTTTGCCATTCGCGACAATGAAATATTATTTATGTATTGTGCTTGCCACCCTATTTGTGTGTACGATCCACATCCTAATTGTATTTTCTGTTTGACGCGCTCGATGAAGGTGGGGGCCCACGTCGAAGCCAAGCACCCGGAGAAGAATCTGTACATGGAAGCGGTCGTTAACAGGTTGAACGATAATAGCCAGTACACCGTGGGTGAGTGGCCACTGTGGCGAATTTAAATATCGGATTGTATCGCTGCTAACAAAATAGGCATAAATTACGA
Source organism: Melogona broelemanni (assembly GCA_033995665.1). Lineage (NCBI taxonomy): Eukaryota > Metazoa > Arthropoda > Diplopoda > Chordeumatida > Chordeumatidae > Melogona > Melogona broelemanni. The sequence goes on along the minus strand of JAUJYS010003218.1, from coordinate 8,177 downwards.
CGTGATTTTTTTGTATCAACTTGAATTTGACGCTGCACCCTCGTGTCTCTATGGAGATATGTGAGGGGCAGGGAAGGGAAAGGAAGAGGGATGCAGCTGGAATAGCCAGACTGCAGGATCCACCCCTAAGCTCTGGACTCCCTAATGGAAGCTCAGGGGTGACACCAGTACCGCAGCTCATCGAATGCTCGTCAAAACGACTGCTTCTGCCGGGAATCGAACCCGGGACCACCCGCCTAGTAGTCTATGACTATAGCCACAGTACCACGGGGACCGCTTTTAAAATCACGATTCAGCTGACATATACGAGACAAGAAAAAAAATCTGATAAACACGACTACACTGTTAAGTGTACTGTGTGCTTACAGAGTGGATACGAGCCAGTTTGGCTTTATCCCGGGAGTATCATTTCGTATGCACTTAAGATCGAATAGGCCGTATCACCTGGTTAACTCTGCATTTGTTTGATTCCAGTGTTTGACGACGGCGACGAGACCACACTGCGGCGATCGTCGCTGTGTTTAAAAAGCGGTCGCCACTTCGCCGAGAGTGAGGTAAGAAAACTGGCGTTTATCTTTGTTCGTAGTTACGGTGGACAAATTTTAGTTCCACTAAACGAACGTCAATGTCGTTCCATGGTTTTAATGTTTTGCGTCATTTTCTCTGACCAGACCTTGGATCAACTACCGCTGACCCATCCCGAGCACTTTGGAACGCCGGTGATGGGGAGCAAGGGGAGGAAACGTCGAAGCCTCAATCGCTCCGCCCTCACGTAAGTGCCACAATCTCACTGAACGCCGACTCTTTCGCTGTGACTGAATGTCGCCGACTGTTAAATGACGTACTTATTATTTTATTTTACAGGGGAGACAGCAGCGACGAGGAAGTGCCCCCAAAGAAGAAGGTGCGCAAGCTCAAGGAGGTGGACGCCGACATGGGCAAGGTCATGTGCATCGAGATGTCCGACCGCAAGAAGCAGAAGGACAATTGGTTTCCGGCGGTGGTGGTGTCGCCTAGCGCTCACTCGATCCGCGTGCGCGCCAAGGACGAGTACCTGGTGCGCTCCTTCAAGGATGGCAAATAGTAAGACCGTTACACTCATTTGACATTTTTTGACGTAGCGTCGTCAAATGGAATACAGTTTTTTTTTTGTGCTGATCCAAATGACTTTCAAGTGACATTAAACAATTCATTATTCTTCCCAATAGCCACGTAGTGATCAAGAAGGATACGAAAGAGTTTACCAAGGAAATCGGCGCCAAGGTCGAAAACAATACGCTCAAAACAGGCAAGTGGCGATAAAATATTTGGAATTGAAATTTAGGGGGATGTTGTTGATGTTGTGGATATCTATTTTAAATGATTGTTGTTTAGACTGGTAAAGGAGGAATCGATCATAAGCATCTAAATGTAATCGTACAATTTTTTTTTTGCAGCCGTGGACAAGGCGATGATGTACCACGACAAGGACGAGCTTCCAGCTCACTGGGACAGGGAGGTGCTGTTTGGATCGGCTAGCACGAGCAACGATGACAACAGTGACCAGGACTCTGATTCCGATGTACGTGTTGTGTGCTGCCCGATGCGTCTTAAATGACTCGTCATTTGAATATGTGGCTGCTTGTTTTTTTTTTTTTTTTTTTTAAGTGCATCTGTTCATCATCGCCCTTGAAATTTTAGCTTTTGATTAAGATTTTCGAGTGCGATTCCTCTTTTCTTTTCATCTGAAAATAGTAAACGATATTGCGAATTATTTCGCAGATCGAATATAGTTGTGTTGCGGGAGGGTGACTTAATTGGATTGCTGGAGTTTTGAATTGATTGTTTCGTCCCCCAACTTTGAGTATTGTAACTACCTACTCTCTATATCCGTCATTGTCCTTTGACTCAAAAGAAATGTGCTTTTCGATTCTGGTAAGCAGGACGCCGTTGTCAGTTGGTTTGGTTCTAGTCACAGTGATTTACGGAAAAGTATTAATTTTAATTCATTTTGCGGAACGTTTACATGAAATAAAATTAAAAAAAAAATTCGTTGGCCGTGTTGTTTCAAGTAATTGGGACGGGGTTGTCTTTGTTTCTCTGGAATGTGGTTGTCGACCAAAAATTGAAATTTGGGTCCTTGAGAGGCTGATGGCTCGATGTTGGAACACAAAACGGCAATTTCTTCTTAGGAGAGAATCGAACACTCTAAAAAGTGACAAAAGACAAGAATAAACATCAGGTAACAAATTCAAAACAACCCCAGCACAACTTGAACGAACACTGCAACAATGCGAGAACCAATCGAATAGAATCGAACCACACTCACTTTATGGATTGATTGTATTTGTAAAATCCCAACTATTGGTGACGGTTTGCACTGCACGTTTTAACAGATCATTACATATTCCAGCTTCCCGATTACCATATCTGTTATTTGTAGTTATTGTTGGTGACGTAGGTTGATTTTGATGTCAGAAATGTGACGTAATTTTTCCGTGTTTTGTTTCGCAGACTTCCGACGACGAGCCCAGCGAAGAAAAGGATCGTTTCGTGGCGCAGCTGTACAAATTCATGGACGACCGCGGCACGCCCATTAACAAGGCGCCGACCGTCTGCAACAAGGACCTCAACCTCTACAAGCTGTTTAAGGTGGTGCAGAAGATGAGCGGTTACAACCGCGTCACCAACCAGATGCAGTGGAAGACCGTCTACATGAAGATGAGTCTACCCGCCTACAGCTCTACCTCGTCCCACCAGATCAAGCAGGCTTACAAAAAGTAGGTGGTTTCTTATTGCCGTTTTAGTTGCGGTATTTTATGAATTTTTTTATTCACTATTTCTTGGATTTTAATTTTTTTCCCTCTTGATTTCTTGAATTTTGATTTTTTTTTCATTTAAAATATAAAAAAATAATCGACATATTTTAAATTTAGCGTAATTTTTAAATAACCGTGTGTTACGTTTCAGATACCTTCACAGCTTCGAAGACTTTTACCGCAAGCTGGGCTGCACCATGGGCACCAGCACGCGCTCGGGCCGCGTTCGCAGTCTTTCCGGTCGCAGTCCGCTGGTGACGCGGGAACGGGACCGCGAATTCAAGGCGGCTGGTCGACGTTTGCACAAACACGCCATCAAAGTTGTGAGTAGCGTTGGGCATTCGTGTGTCTTGTAATTTTTTTTTCTGTTGTCCGTAAAATGATCAATTTGACACCGCCACATTTTTATCTTACAACTTTTGACTTGTTTATTGCAGGTGAGCGAACCTAAGAAGACAAAGGAGGCGGAGGTGAAAGAGGAAGCCATGTCGGATGATGAAAAGGAAAAGGATAAAAAGGAGAAGCCGGTTGAACCCGTGAAACCAGCCAAGAAGATCGAGGAGGTGGAAAGCACTTCCAACGAGGAGATCTCCAAGGTACGTCATTAATGTTACGATTCCTTATAACAGGAGAATTAATTTTTCTTCAAACCACGTTGTGCCAATGTTCACTGTATCAACGGCGGCCTATTTTGTTCCGCAGAACAAGCCTGGCAGCAGTCGTGAGAGCGGCAGCAGCGCCGTCGCCCCCACTCCCGAGGACAAGCGGGCCAAGGGAGCTGCAACGGCGGTGGTCAAACCCGAGGACAAGAAGGTTCTCGCGCCAGATACCTCCGAGGATGAGGACGATGATGAGAAGGACGAGGGACGGTCTCGTTCTCGAGGCAGGGGCGACCTCTCTAGAAGTGACGACAGACGTAGGGCAAGTGAAATTGAACTCTGCGTTGATTACCTTAGTAATTCTTGTTTTGAGTTTGATGTGAAATACATTGAAGTTATTGGAAATCGGCTACATTTTTTATTTCAATTTCTTAGTTTTGATTTGATTTTTTTAAACTTTTGGATTCATTTGATGATTAGCAAAAAATAATAAATCTCCGTTAAAGTATTATTACGTTATTGAATTTTGAATTTTTCTAACTTTTCATTCATTAGCCTATTCATTGATGTTTGATTGTTTGTGACCTGTGCATTGTCAAATTTTTGCAATGATTTTTTTGGAAAGGAGAACACAAAAGGAATCTTATCATTTGAGGCTAGCGAACTAATTTTAACCACTCGATTAGCACCCAAATTAAAAAAAAAAAATGTATATATTACAGGGCAAGAAAAAGGGTCTGAAAAAGAAGGAAGGTGGAGAGGATGGCGACAAGTCGCTCGACACGGATGACGAGTGAGTATCCATGGATTTGTATCGATTGTTGTACTGGCTGTTGATAGAGGCCAAGTTTTTGACGTTAAATTTCTTTTCGATCGCAGGACTCACAAGGCAAGGCATGAGATCCGCATTGTGGTCGGCGATCGGGTGAAGGTCAAATACGGTCGCGGTCGACAGGAGAAAATCTATGAGGCGAAGGTGCTCAAGCTGGATGAGGAGGAGGGCTCCTCGGATCGCATCTTTTTTGTGCACTACACTGGCTGGAACATGAGGTACATTTTTTATGTCACACGTTAGCAAAATTAAAATTGTTGCAAATTTGCAAATACTGTTCATATTAAGTAAACAATACATACAAACAATGCATAATACAAAATGTAAAATATAAAATGCTGTCCCGGTGTACTTTATTAATATTGTAAATTAGTAAATATCGATGTTGTAAAATGGCTTATATCAATGTTGGCAAAATGGCACATTTCGAAGTTATTTAAATAGTACTGATTTCATTATTTCGTTTTGATTAAAATCATTTATGTACTAGTATTAGGGGAATAATTAAGTTTCTATTGTTAATAATTGTTTATTCTCTTAAGGTACGACGAATGGGTGAAGAAGCACCGCATTGTCGAAAATCTCACCAGAAGAACAATCTCAAAGCGAACGAGAACGTCAATGAACTCACGGGTAAGACTTAAACCTTTGTAAAGTTTTTTGCTATCTTCCTGTGACACATTTTGGCCGATTTCACAACTGACTGTCTTTTTCAGGGCTCCAAGGGTCCGTCCAAGAGGGGCCGCCCCCACGGCAAAACCCAGGGCTCCGGACCGCCTCCGGGCAGCCGCAAACCTCCTGGTGGATCTAAAGTCCGCGCCACGCGTTCAGACCGCAACAGTCTGGCTGACTCTCCGTTTGCCAATGGCCTGGTCTCACGGCGCCGCACCCGGCGATCATCAGGCCCGGGTGGATCGACCTGCGGCCGTGGCAGCTCCAGCGAGGGCGAGGATGACGACGATGATGACGGCGGTTCTGAGTCTGGCTCAGATGATGATGAGCGGGCTGGTTCGTGTGACAGCCCACCAGCTGACAAGAAAGCTTCATCTCCGGAGGACCTGGATACCTCACTGGAAGATGCTGGACTTGACGAAGATGATGATTCCTCTGCACCTGATGAGCCCAGGCTGGCAAGGGGAGCCAAGGGAAGCCCAGCTGTTGACTCCAAGATTGAGCGCAAGTCTGGCCGGGTTGATAGGGGTCCGCCACCACCCAAGAGTGGACGTGCTCCCATCCCCAAGGCTGAGGCCAACCGCATCACGCCCAAATCTGCTTCCAAGCCACTTCCATCCATGGCGTCCACCCCCAAGTGTGAGCCGACCAAAGATTCAGAGTCAGCCAAGAGTTCACGGGCCAAGTTGACCCGGAGCCTCAGCAAGGAACTGGCTGTCAAAGAGGAGGAGGAAGCGGACGAGGAAGGCAGTGGCAGCGAGGATGATCAACGGCTAGCTTCTCCCCGTGTAGCCAAGACTAGAGGCCGTCCAGCTGCCAAACCCTCGCCGGCCCGATCCAAGGAGAACGAGCGGGTGGCTAAGGCCAAGGCTGCCAAGAAAACCAAGTCCAAGAAGCAAGCAGCTGCCTCAGACTCCGATGATGAGGCTGAGTCTGATGACGGAAATAGCGAGGAGATTGTGCCAGCCTCTGCCAAAAAGATGAGTGCTGCAGCGTCTAAGCTGGCAGAGGAATCTCGTCCCAAAGGCGACGCCAAGGATGAGCCAGCTGCTGGACGTGTCAAGAAACCCACCGGCAAGCAGACTCCTAAATCTGAGAGCTCAACTCGCCCCACCAGTGATGACAATAAGCGGCTATCTGAGTCTACCCTAGAGAAGCAAGTGGGCATTGAGGTGCGCGTGGACACAGTGGCCAATGATGAGATGGCTGAAGAGGAAGAGGAGCCCCCACTCTCATCTTATGTGGGACTGTCACGTGTGGCAGGCCGTGGGGCTACCACCAAGGTTAAAGACTCTCCAGCCAGGTCTACTGACTCTGATGACACTAAGAGTGCCAAGAAGGATGGTGGTGGGCGTGAGACCATCAGTCGGCAGGTGGCTGCAAGCATGAACATTTTGGAGATGGATGATGAGATGAAGCGCATATCTAGCAGCTTGTTGAGCACCATTGACCCAGCCCAACAGTCTGCAGGTGTCCTGGAAAGCTCTGCCATCTTTGGTACGCCAGTGGATGAGGTGGACGCATTCGATGCTGACTACTGTCCAGTGATGGACTCTAGTTGCGATTCTATCGAGATGGACAACATCTTTCCACCCGGTCTCATGGAAAGTGTCAAGGCAGTGGCCACGCCTGAAGGTGATGCCGAGGTGGCAAGCTTCCTGCCAGGTGGTCGCGAGTCACCCAGCGGGCAAAACAAAGAGGTGGAGCTGGACTTTAGACCAGCAGAGGTGGTGGCAGATAAACCGTCGACAAGCACTGCTCGAATAATTACTCCTGTAGTTGTGAGTAAGGGGGTCAATGCACCTTCAGCAGAAGTAAGCAAATCCATAAAGGCAGAGGTCCAAACAACTGTTACATCTGCAGTGCCGAAGGAACAGGCTGTGCTTGAGAAAAGTGTCTCAGTTGTTGCTAAATCTGACATTGAACGCAAGGACATACAGTTAAAGAGCAATGTGATTGACTCAAAGTCTGTTGCTAAGGAAGAATCCCATGTCGATCCAGTGGCAGCCCAAGTCTCGGTCAAAGAAAAATCTCCGAGCGTGGTTGCGGAATCGGAACCCAAGAAGACTGAATCCAAGCCAGATAAAGTGGAACCAGTGCCGAGTGTGGTGGTAACAGAATCTGTGATTGTGAAACCTGTCACTGGATTGGCCAAAATGGCAGAAGCGGAAGCGCTCCTGGCGAGGGCTGCATCCAAGGGTGGTGATGGGACTGCCAAGAGCGCCAGAGCCATCAAAGCAGAAAAGGCCAGGGCACTGAAGGAGTTGGTTGCTGCTGACTTGCAGAGTCACAAATTGGAAGGCAAGGTGAAAGAGAAAGCCAAGGTGGTTCGTGGAGAGCCAAAAGTGGCGGAGGAGAAAATCGAGCCGGCTACGGTCGACTCACGAGAAGATGATTCCAAATCTGCCAAGGATAGTGGTGAAGCAAAGTCTGGCAAACTGGAATCAAATTTGAGGAAGGAAGAACTGAGGTTAGCCAAGGATGGACCCTCCAAGATGGAGGCGTCAAAGAGCGGAAAAGATGGTCTTGAAACAAGCAGCACACAAGCATGTAACACTGGAAGAGATTCGACCAAGACAAGCACAGAGGATGTCAAAGAGAAAACCAAGCTGGTTAAGGAGGATGGAAAAGCCGAAGTCAAGGTTGCCAGTGAGGATTCAAAGATTGGACGTGCCGAAGCCAAGCTGGCCAAGGAAAAAGCCAAGACTGACAAGAATGAGTTGAGGGTGGGCAAAGAGAAGACTAAGACTACCAAGGGTGATACACCCATTGAAAAAGATAGCACACCTATCGAGCAATCTTCAGCAGTTGGGAAGGATGAAGCGCGGATTGAACAATTGGCTGTTGTGACTGGAAAAGAGGCATCTGTAGACGTGACAGACGAATCCAGAGATAGCAAGACCAAAAGTTCTGGCCATGATGCCACCACCAAGACAGGGAAAGAGGAGACTAGCACGGAGCAACACAAGCTCAAGTTGGATGATCCGGTCATGGAGGAGGTCAAGCCTGCCAAGGTGGAGCTGGGATCACGAACACCTAAACTTCCAACCACTGCTGAACTCAAACTCCCTGAGGCCTCGGTTACCATCACCAAGGAAAACATTACCCCCATCAAGGAGACACACCTGATCAAAGCCAGTCCCAAAGTTGTCCTGGAAGACAACCGGTTTGTCAAAGAGTGTAAGACGTCCAAGGCCACCAAGGTGGCTGATATAGAGGCTGAGGCCGAGTCTTCTCCTGAAATAGAGACCCCCACTGTCAGCACCAAGGTAGGCA
>JAUJYS010003217.1:0-13446 GCA_033995665.1 Melogona broelemanni | reverse complement strand
TAAGTTTGGATTTTATCGAAGATGAACATTGTAACTCTGCTTGGATACGTCAAAATATCCATTCAAATCGTTTTTACAGATGAATACTTTGAACTTTTAATTGGAGTCTTGCCTTTTCAGTCGTCTTCATCCCCAGTCCATTGAGGGCTTCATTCGTTGTTGTTTTTTTAATTGAACTACTCACGCAAAATAAAATGTTTCAATAAAATGACATGCTGGATATGGACTTACATCTTTTAACAATAATTTTGCGAGTTTTTCTTTCGATATCTTTTCAGCACTATGTCATCAGCATTAAACTCCACTTCAACAATTGTCATAATAGATTTTGTCAAGCCCTATTTTCCAAAGATGAAGGATAGAACGATCACAATCATTTCCAAATGTTTAGGTAACTTAGCAACGAGCGTAAATTGTTCATGGACACTATCAATTAATCGCAATTTGTGAGCGCTAAATATCAGCGTTCGGATGGTTTTTAAGTCTCCCTCGGGATAAGTTCAAAAGCCATATGATCGCTATGGGCCTTTCCTTAATTATAATCATTGCAGTGAACATCATTACAGGAGATTGAGTTCCCCTGGGGGCACATTTTTACTAGTACTCCGGAATCGAATAAACGAGATCCCGCGCCGGGAACTGAACCCGGGACAGCCGAACAACAGCCGGATGCAATACCGACTTAGCAACGACGAGTCGTACGATTTGATTGAAAGAAGATCCAAAAATTGTTTCTATTCACATTATACGTAATGCAGATTATAATACAGATTTTAATAAATCACAAGTAATACAGATTGTAGTCCCAATTGTTGTCACGAGTTAATGTGATTTAAAAAATATATATATTTTACATTTTTCAATATGTGATTTTTAGGAACATAAATAAATAAAGTTGCATTTCATGAGAACTAATTCAACCATTTGCCAGGTTTAATTTACGGAACGGTTACTGTTGCTTTAACTCTACTGCTGAGCAAAATTGGAACAATTGTACAGGTCAGTGCCTTTAATTAACCTATTGTTTTTCATTTAGCAAGCGCACAATGGTTTGTGCGCAATCCCTTCAGATCGTGTTCCCCGTAAGGTTGATGTTTTTTGTTTTACTTTACAATTAAAATTGTGGCAGCAGTTACACTGTATAATAAAATATTTATAATTTCCAATCTATGCAGCTTTTCTATTTGGTCCTTGGAGTTACTGTGGCACCGTCCTGTTCAGTTGTGATATTGGGAATTTTTTTTCCATGGGCTTCATCGAAAGTAAGCTTTTAATATACTTTTAATATACACTATATGCGTTCCAAATAACCATTCCTCAAATTAACTTGCTCTCTAAATATTCAATACATGTACATCAGCAGCAATCAGAATATTTACGAGTATTATGCAACGAACATCTTGATCAGTGTTGGGTACGTTCCTATTGAAAATGAACATGTTCCTATTCCTCGCTCCTTCGTAAAAAAGGACCTAGGACATTAATCCATAAATGGAAAGGAATGAGTACGTTCTGCGTTCCTCTGCATGTATCGTATTATTATTCATAAACAAAAAAAATTGAGTTCAGAACGCGGCAGCCATTTTTATTTTTAACGTATTTTTCGAACTATTTGGATGACAACAACTGTCATCATAATACCCGACTAATTCCATGTGAATTTCAAAATGTTTAAGAGTTTTTAGTCATAGGAACAAATAATCCTTCGCAATTCATCGAGGGTATCGCGTTTTCCAGTTGTATCTAATGGAACGTCCTAAGTCCGTGGACGTTCCTAAAAAAATAACAAGGACGTTAACTAACGTTCCTTTGTAGAAATATGTACGATTTTGGAGAAAACTATATCTCTCCCAGCGCGATAGCCGATATTTGACATAAACTCAACATGCCGCGGAATATTCAAAGCTTTTCTTTTTTATCTTTCGGGCACGGGAACGTTAGGGGGGAGGGGCAATGGTGGTGTGTCGTTGTTGGCCAGTGGCTCGCGAAAAATAGAATAAAGACTCGCCGTATATAGGCCTAGTTCACGGATGATGTTAAGGCCCATACTTGTGATCATTCGTGTTAGGTTTGTGTACAATTCGTGGTTATAGAATTTAACCTAAGCTTTCAATATTCCGCCGCAAGATGAGTTTATATATTTTGTAGAAATAGGAACGAGGACGTTCCCGTGTTCATGTATGTATTTCGGTTGCTTTTATATTACGGCGGCATTTCAAAAACTTGATCGTTAAAACCAACAACTGGTGGTCTTGTTTATTGTCACAGGGAGCCACTATCGGTTACATATGTAGTCTAACGATCTGTGGATGGGCGGCCATTGGAAATTTCATACACAACCGCTTGCCCAAGCAACACCTGCCAGTCTCCATCGATGGCTGTGTGGCAAGCGCTGCGCCAAGCCTAATTCTTGAAGGTCTAAGCAACCTCACAACGTTCGACGGCAATTTCACGGCCGCCATCAACCAGACGCAATCAATTATTGCTTCACAAATTGGAAGCAGTCTACAAAATCACACAGTGATTGACACCAACGCCGCTAAGTAAAAATACAGTAAATTATTTTTCTCAACAAAAAAGTGTCCGTGACTGACAAAAGTTTGCGAAACGGAAAAAGTAGATAGTAGTGGTAAAAATAGGACATCTTCGTCTCGGGTACACATTACAAAGTTATAAAAACTCAAAATAGCCGCGAAATCGAAAGCCTATACATATGATTGACGAAGTTATTTGACAGCTTTCCAAACCCTGACACCGCTTTGCTTCTCCCAACTCTCACGTCAACTTACCCACGTATTTTACCTGCAGAAAATGAAATTTAAATTTAGATAATAATTACCATGGTTGCGACGGGATCTATTTCGCATGTAATAAATGCTCATCAGCCGTATGCTGATAATTATTATACTCGTAATAAACCGTGAAATTAAAAAAAAAAATTGAGAGTTGGTATCGTCAATCATCATTATAGGCTTTCGATTTCGCTGCTATTTTGATTTTTTACACCTTGTATATCAACGGCTACAGCGCTAGGAGAAAAATAAGATGTTTTTTTCCGCAACCTTTACGTCTATGTTCTAGACCCTCGTTTTCCAAACTGTGCTCCGCGGGTATTTCTCAGGGGCTCCGCGGCCACTCCTGGATGCCATTAACTTGTAACGAAACGCCATTAACTTGTATTAAATGGGGCTCCTCCATTAAAATTGGTAGCCAACAAGGGGCTCCGCCATGGAAATTGGTTCTAAGAAGGGCTCCGCGAGCCAAAACGTTTGGGAAGCACTGTTCTAGACAGTCGTTTGTCATTCAATTGTTTAGACCCTAGGCAGTTTATGTTTCCAATTTTGTGTCCCAGACATTCTCTACTGTTTGAATTTTTTTCGACCACTCGCACAAACTCTATAAAGTTCAAACGTTCGCCGTGTGGTGGCGGTATTAGTGGTGGGTATCTGACGAACTGAAATAGCAGCGCGCGCACATAACACAGAGCACAGGCTCGCGCGCGCGTACGCGTACGTTTATATGTGCTCGAAAGTTGGTGCTGGGTGAATACCAGTCACACGTAGTTTGACTGTTCCAGCGATCCGTTTTACGCCGAGCTAAGCTAAAGACTCGGAGTCAGTTTCAATTTCGAAGGCGGGATCATCTCAAGTATGTCCGGGTGCAAGTCGGCGTATGACAAGAATTGTTTTGACAAAGAAGATTTTTTTATTGGCGCGCTAGGGATTTGAAGATCTCGCATCTGGTCACGAAGCCGTTTGACATCACTGTAAACAATATTATTTTCAATCACACCCGGTGCACGTCAGTTTTCAAGTTCGCCGGACTTTATTGTATCTATCACCAGGTGGCGTTCTCCGAATAAGCTACGCTTTTCAATCGTGACCGTATTGCATCTCAATTCTGATTCTGCAGTCGATTGATTGATCAAGTTCCGGATGTTCAAGAGCTGGAAATTTGCAGAACCTCTGTTGTGACTCAACTTTCTGAGTTATATTATTTTTTGCTGTTTGAGTTCGTAATTGTCAGAACTTTCCCTGTTCGGTTGTGCAAGACTGAATATCTGCCTCGCGCAGCTCCTTGCGGTTTCTGCCCCCGTAGTGTCCTGCTGATATCGCCGGAAGCTACTGCATCTTTTTTTGACGCCTCCTTTGAAAAGTTCGTGTGAGTACAAAAAAAAATCGTTCACATCTCTTGTATTTTGGTGTGGCTGTAAATCCTGTGCGGAACGCTTTCTTTTGTTTCGCTGCGCGACAGGAAATTTTGTTCGGTCGTAGGAGATCAGCAGACATAAAGCGAGACACACATTGTTGCAAGCTGTTAAAAAAGGTCACGACTCGTTTGAAATTTATGGCGCACGTGTTACGTGCCTCTCGAAATATCTGGAATGAAGGCAAGTAGTGACTTGTAAGACTATTCGGAACTAAAGTTAGTTTAATCAAATCATTTGCCGCGCACCCAGATGAGCGATTGACCTTGTACTAGAAGATTAGAGAAACTCCTTTAGAATGTTAGTGTTTTCGCTTTTTATTGAGGGTACGCAGTTTTTTTTTTAAATACATATTATTGAATATTAATGTACTGAATGAATGTGGCGAGGTCATTTTCTTTTTGTACAGCGGGTAGAACGTTTGTCTGCGAATCATCGGGGTTGTGGCTTCGAGCCCCAAAAAAGGTTGACTAATGTAATACAAATTTGGTGAGCTATAGAAAGAACCTGGTAGGGTTCCACGCAGAGGCATATGAGGCTTAGGTGTCCTCTGAGGTTTTCTTGAAGAAGCTCGTTTAGTGAAATAAAGACAAACTGCAAAAAATATAAGAATATATAAAATAAAATATAGCCAGCGTATGTTGAAACTGTCGGCATATATTTACGCCACGCGTTAATGCCAGACATTTCTTTGTCTCGTTTTGCTAAAGTTGAATATATAAAGTATGAATTTGAATATGACGCCACTTCCAGTGAAATGAAATATGGTATTTTGCTGATGTTTTTGCGTCTGTGGTTTTCCTCGTAAATATTGCTTACAGGAATAGTAGCACCGAACAATATATATATGTGGTTTTTGTTTTAATTGGTAACTGTTCCTGATTTGAGAGTACCCAGTATAGACAGGAGTTATGAGTGTAGATAAGACGTGACATTTCCGGCAGTTTTATTAAAATTTTATTAAAATCTCTTATCGAGAACTGGTCTAATGTCTAAAATGTTTTTTGCGCTCTAGCTTTGTCGCAACTGATTGAAAACCCAGTTGTCGGACTGAAATTGTCGGACTGAAATTGTTGGACTGAAATTGTCGGACTGCTAAAGCGGAATTATACAGTAGATGTTCGTAGCGGGTAGTTACGTTTGGCTGGTTCTCCAACAAACGGCTGGTGTACTGTGTGGTGTGGTGTGGGTTGATAATGATTTCTATTCTCATTTCGAGATTGCGTTCGTAGCGGGAGAGTAAATACGTTAGAGCGCACCAATTTTTTAGAAATAATTTTTCAATAATGCCCGAAATCTCCTTACAATTTGAGAAACCGCAAAATTCTATATTTACTTCCGGTCAAAATCTATTTAGATAGTGGCGAATAGCTAAAGTTAAAGAATTTTTCTCGACCAGAGAGAACCAGAAACGGCATCGAAAAAAATGTTCAACTTAAGCTATTCAATACATCAACGGCTCCGACGAACAATCACTCTTATAATGATAGTGGCGATTGTAATTACTTTAATTCCAGCGTAATTCAGCGTAACGATCTGAATTTATGATGAAGTTGGAAAGAAGTGAAACTCGCAAGAGACTTTGTCATTGGGAACGTTTACTCATTTCTGCAGTGCGTTAAAATATATTTCATTGGTCGATTTATTTTTGCCTTATTTGAAATTTCATGTCGAAGCATGTTTACGGCAGACCATTAACAATAAAGTCTTTCAATAGACGTCCACCGATCATATGACCACATGCATCTCTGCAATACAGTACACAGTATACAAGGTAGCCTAAAAACAAACGTTTCGATAGAAATTTAATTATAAAATAAATTGCAATTGTTTCATTTAATTGCTTTAGAATTTGGCACGCATGTTGTCTTTATGAATAGGTCTCGCTCACATGCAACCCCGTGACGTCATATTCGAATTTTTCAAATTCAAAATGGCGTTCACTGAAGAAGAACAAAACGCGATAAAAACATTTTAGTGAAATTTTTTTAAAAAATAGTTTTCAAATAAAGACTGGTCTCTGGGAGGTTTGCAGACACTTTTGCGAAAAATTAATTTATCTGGGTCTAGCAAGCCGCGTGTTGGAAGCGGCCGTCGAAGAAGTGCGCGCAGTGCCCAAAACATTGCTGGTGGCGAAGAATTGATGTGCAGCCAAGAAACAAACCTCAAACGCATTTACCCAACGAGAAATCTTAAGAAATCTTTATATCCCGAGAATTGCTGTTGAAAACGTTCACAAAACAAAAATCCATGATTTGAACGAGTTAAAACAAAGAATTGCGAGTGCGTGGAATGAAATCGAACATCCGGTTATTGATGCAACAATAGGTAAATGGTGCCAGCGTCTTCGTGCACGTGTTTCTGTCAAAGGAGTAAACCTTGAGCGCACTTTGAAATAGTCATTGCATTTGTAGATGTCTAAACATGTGTGCTAAATTTCAATAGATTAAACTAAACATTTGCAATTTTATGATCAAATTTCTCCTGAAACGCTTTGTTTTAGGCCACCCTGTACACATATTTTGATCCATTTAATTGGGCATGAGCGCAGTTTTGAAGATAGTGGGCGAATCGTTTTTATTGTAGTAAGAGTTTCATAGGAGCCGTTATAGTACCAAAATAAAATAAATAGTCCTTGACCATTAGGGGTAGAAACGGCAACTTTCTGGTGGCACACGATGTTTATTCGGGAACAACCAATAACTTTCGATACAAATAAATGTACGTGGTTACATATTTTTTAATTTTATTTATACATTTATTTGTATCGAAAGTTTTTGGTTGTTCCCGAATAAACATCGTGTGCCACCAGAAAGTTGCCGTTTCTATCCTTAATGGTCAAGGGTCTTCTTTTATTTCGTTTTTATTGTGTGCGACAGCAGCAAAGATGCTGCGTTGAGATTTCGTGTATTGCGGTGAAGCCACGTTCGGGGATATTTTACGAGCGCAGCCCTTGACAAATGTACGCCGCGCTTTTCCAATATCGCGCCAGCCAATAAGCGTGATCGCACCTACGTTGGCGCTTTTGATTAGTTTAATCCGGAGCCCCGACAGAATTCCGCCGCGACCGACGCCCATGGGACGTGCGTGGAAGGCAACAGATGATTACTGATCGATTCCGGCAGAAAAATGACAACTGTCTATTTCGGGATTATGGAGCGGGGTCGCGGTAAAACATATCCAACGTTTGAAATGAACACCCCAGATGGCGCCTGCTTCGACGGAGGGCGTGGCTTTGCCCCGACGTTGAGAGTTCAAAATTAATATTGCGAATCCCTACTGAATACTTCTGAGAATTTCGCGAGAATTATGGCACCAAAAAGCATAGTGTGCGCGTAGTTCGTAATTAGTGATGTAAAAATTTCTCTTTGCGATGTGCATGGAAATTTTCGCCTTCTATTAAAATTCGAGGCAAAGAAAATATTGTTAATTTTTTCTCGAAAACGTCTCGGAACAGCTTTGTAACTACATATTGAAAAGCGTGCCAGGCTGCAACTCCCGAGAAGAGTATGATATGAATACTAATGAGTGATAAAATACAATTTGATAATACCTTATATATGAGTGATAGACAATCGAAGCTCCCTCTGGTGATCATTTTTGTGTCAATTTGTGAAACAATGATTGCAAAATATATAACGGAGTTTTGCTTTTTGAGTTTTGTTTTGAGTTTAGGTTCAAATAAAATAATTCATCTTTTAATAGCATCGTTACTTTTTCTTGATGACCAAATAAATAATTCAAATTAGTCTAAAAAAAATAAATAAATAAAAGAATAATCAATAAAAAAAAACATTTAACTAAAAAAAAGTGCAAATTTCGGAATCAACAATTAGAAAAGGAATACCTGAGTTTTGCTATTTTTCTATGGCCAAATAAAAAAATTGGAATTTGATATCACCTTTACTTTTACTTTAAGGTAAAAAATAATTAAAATTTAGAGCATTTAATTTTGGAAAATTCCAATTAAAATGTTGTATCAAAATTTGAATTACTTTACTAAAAGTTTAATGATTACCGAAAGAATGATAATTAGTGGCCGACCTGGTTATTGATGGTTGGCCAGTGCTAACACCTCGTTTGTTTCAGTATTTTCCCTCCGGACAAATTGATCATTCCGTCGTCGTTTTATTCGGTCGTTTATCGCGTGTTGTCTTGGGTCAGCCGTTGGCACGACGGCAGCGAGTCTAATCACTTGTCAAGCTTATTCTCTCTACATGCCACCACACCGGAAAAGTGATTAGAGCTTTGGCCGGCGTTCTGTACACGCTCATTGTTGTTTCATTATCTCAGTGATTGACCAACAGAGGAACGGGTGGCGGCCGGTGACCAATTATCCTGGTGGTGCCAGTCAGGATGGCCAGTGCCCAAATTTTTCCTGTAAATCTTGTCGCCATGCGCTGAAATGTTGCAATTTTTGTTACAAGTTAATTTATCCGATCCGGGTATTTAAAAAAAAAAACGTCTTGCATGCAGATTAAATTAATACAAGATCTGTGCATTGAAAATTTCAATTTGATAAGATGATTCAAAATTATTCGAAATTATATCAAAATGCTTCAAAATAGTTCAAAATGATTCGAAATAAATCAAAATGCTTCAAAATAATTCAAAATTATTCAATAGTATTCAAAATTATTCAAGATGATTATATAAGTTCATACATGAGGGCTGTGTAGTCTGGTTAACTAACATTCGAATATCGTAACATGGTCCGGGATAACAGTGAATAATGCATAATGTTATCAAAACAGATAGTCAAAACATGTATATCTGTAATTTTATCATTATTATTTTTCCACAGAGTATGTTCAGTATAATTATAATGTCAGCATTTTGCATATTCTCTGCGTCTACAATAATTTATTATAGACCAGATTTTGTTGCCAGTTCATCCTAAACTGAAATTCGTTCAAGCTTAAAGTATTCATAACTCGTCGACGTTCTTGACGCCGTGTACCATTATGCCATCCGGAAATCGCTTCTCTGCTCGTTTTTCTTTTTGACACTGTCTCTCCGGACCATGTTACTCGTTCGTATAAATACAAAAAACGTCCTATCTCGCCGATGTCCTAGACGTCGTATACTACAGGTATTACGTAATGACATTCAGCTCCATAGCTCTATGTATGAAATTGGTTTAGAAATGCTTCTGGCGGTGGTTTAGAAACTTTTTTTCGATATTTTTACTTTCCACTAACAAAGGATGCTGGGAGCGAAATTAAATTCAGTTTCTTTTTTGTTGCACCCGCATTATTCATAGTGCATCTTGGGCCTACTTAATATAAACCGCCACTGTTAGGAACCCACAATGAATCTGAGCTACATCATACATGTACCTTCCATGCTGAAAGCCTGATATATCGGCAGTCTCATTGTGTTCGATGCCATTCATAATGAGCCGTTCTTTAGCTTTGCCTAGAATTGACTGTTTTTATTTTTGTGGATTATCTTCCTGAAACCTTAAATTATGCATGGTTATGAATATATTAGATTATGAATAGTTTAGAAAAATGGAGTGGAAAATCATTTTGCAGTAGTCTGACTTTTATAAAATTATATTTTGGGCAACGGAAGCGTTGTACAGTGTGGTCCATAAAAACTTGCACCAAAATATAAATGGCTATATTTTCTTTAATGTTTGATCAATTCATTTGAAAATTTGGATATGGTGACCTTATATCATACTAATTTCATTTCCGAAAGATTAATGGTGTTGCAGTTTGATAACCTTCTAATATTGTCTGCGCAGATGCAGGGTGCATAAAATGAAGAATTCAAAACTGCAGACTTCAAAATTGCAACACAATTTACTGATTCCCCGAACAATATTGCCCACTTGAACCAGTTGAAACGGTTGTTGCGTCTGTATCCTGCAGACAGTATTGAAATTATTGTTTCATAGGTGAAAATGTTTCCACTGTCTAAGCATCCACAATCATTTAAAATGATAGATGCTCAAAAGAAATGTTCTAAAAGGGTATTTCATATGATCGCCGATTTTCTGCTCGAAATAACACACTTTAGCACGCTAATGATGCGCCAGCCACCAAAGGGAATCATAATGTTTTGAGGCAATTGGAAAACTTAAGAATACAGTTCTAACAGAAAACGAAATACCTAAAATGCTTGGATATTGGTACCTTATTTGTAAAAAAAAAAATCAAATGAATTATTGCAATATTATGGGAAATATGACTAAATATATTTTGGTGTAAGTTTTTATGGACCAGACTGTGTATTGGTATTAAAAGGACGTCATAAACTATGTAAAATTAAAAACATATTGTATGCATAAATGACATTCTGGCATTCGAATGGTCTATTCATTTGGAAAGAGCAACACTAAATAATATTATGTGAGGATTGTTATTATTAATATTTATTTTATCAATACACACAACAACTACAGCAATACTTCAATACTACAGCAGAATTTGAAGACTCCTCGGTGCTTTGTCACTCAGCATGCTTCGCCACTCTTTAGGTGAAAATTAGATTTTGAAAGTCTGTCTTTTAACTAACTGAACTACTCATGGCTGTATAATTTAAGATGCTGATAATTTTTTTTAGCGTGTTGGGGAATTATTCCAGATAAAAAATAATCGTCAAACGCTATATTTTAATTGTTCTATTACGGCAAGCACGCGCTAGAAGCATTCCAAATTTTAAATAGTGACTAGTCGTCTGCGCACTACTTTTTGAACCAACCCCGCTCATTTGTCATCCCACATGTAGCTCACGTATACAGGAGGAAGACCAGTTGTGCATGTGTGACGCGCGGACTAAGGTGGAGTTTCCCCGGAGTTATTTCCATCTCCGCTCGGTCAATTGGCTTGTATGTCAGAGCCGGGGCGACAAAGCCGGTGAAAAAAAGAAAATGCGTAAATAAAAAAGAAACGAGGCTCGAGTGCCAGCGGATACGCCGGATAATGGCGGAATATTTTGCACTGATACACGAAACTGTGGTTGCCTACCCTATTGAAATGGATCTTTTTTCGTGTCCCCCGGATTCCAAAGTACTCTTGTGACCCTGTGAAAATAGAAAATTGGCGTTTAGAATTTTTTGGCTGTGGCTTTTAGTTTCTTAGAACGTGTTTTTTCGAATGCGTTTCCATGCGCTCTATGCGTCAGGCTCATTGTGTTGCAACGGGTTCAGACCTTAGCTGGATATTCGAAATTCCAATCGACCCAGTATATAACATTGTAGAAAAATACCGGCAAGTTATTAACTTTAGTGTAAGGTTTCTTTTTATAGCCTTCCAACTATTTGCATTGCAACGGGGTCAGGTTTTAGTGTTGCGACTCTTTGCATTACATGTATAATTAGAAACGACTGATTTGATTTCGCGAGTTGTTCGACTAGAGATGCTTACACACCGTCATCATTCACGAATTTTTCACGAATAGCTTACTTACCATTGAAATTTTATATTTTTATAGTTGCTTCAAATTTTTATGACTGATGACGGTGGGTAAGTGTCTAGTCGAACAACTCGCGAAATCAAATCAGCCATTTCTAGCTAACCTTACACTCGACTCGGCTTGCTTTTGCCCCTTTTCTTATAGTTTTTCTCTTTTTTTTTTTGTATTGTTTAAGGAATCCCAACATATTCGTCACAAAGGTTCCACTTGGGATCGACCTGGTAATTTGGAATTTCGGTTAGCTTAGGCTTCAGATTTAGGTAGGGATCTTTAACGTGTACCTAACAACGTACGGGCACGGGTCTCACGGCTTTACTTCCAGCACGAGGTACGGCATTTTTCCCGCCTGAATAAATTCCGGAGGTCTCGGTTGGGTACTGAATTCGCAATTTGTTTATTACTCCATCCTCATCCTTATACTTCATCCTTAATGGTTGTGGATGCACCATCTTTTTCAATATCAGTTTTACCAAATAGCGTCTCCTAACCCCTCTCCTACCATGAATCCGCAATCACGGGCATATTAAGCGATATCGATACATGGTGGTCCTTGTGCCTCTGAATATTTGCTGAAAAAGTTAGTTTACGTCTTACGGTTTTCAACTTACTACCTTAGAAAAATAAATGTTTAACTAATTAAGAAAACTAGTTAGAGTATGATAGTAAAACACTTTATCTGTTGGTTACAGGAGAACATTTATTGATTAGAGTTTTAACTTAAGTATTCTAGCCCTTTCATCTCTTTGGATAGCATTGACTTTACGATTTTTTTGGTTACAGGAGAACATTTATTGCTTAAGAGTTTTAACTTAAGCATTCTAGTCCTTTCATCTCTTTGGATAGCATTGACTTTACGATTTGGTGTCTTACATTATCGCTAAAAGCGAACTGTAATGTAACCGGAAGTGTGCTCCGCGCGAACAAACAAATTGAAGAGAGCGCCGTTGGAGTGGACAATGCGACGAATACTCCTTCTCTATCTTTGCCCTTGATGCGAGCCATCCATCCAAGAAATGAGGCCAACTTATTTTTAACCTTCGGCCAAAGTCGGATAACGACTCGGGTCCGAATTTACGTCATAATTTCTGAACTGAATTTCTATTATTATCGACCAACGCAGTCGGCAATTTTATTTCGAGCGATTTTTGTTGGGGTTATTTCTAGCAGCGATGTCGTCAAATGCGACACAGATGGCGAGCGTTCGACGTTAGATAATTTTCAATGTTGCCAGATAATTTTTCGAGAACCGGCCGCTAGATTTAGCGCTGACCCCAACACGAAAAGGAAATTCATGGTAAATAATAGCATTTTGTTACAATTTAAAGCAGGATAGGGAAAAGCACCTAACAATTTCGTTTGGTTAATTATCCGGGGAAGAGTGGCATGGATTATTGCTAAATAACATACAATAACATAAATAACATTAATTGCTAAAATAACACGAAAAATAAATTCTTGCTAAATAATTGTATTTTTGTTTCAAAAAGCGCGTAACTATTTCGTTTAGTTAATTATTCGGGGAATAACGGTATAGATTATTGCATTACCGACAGTAATTGTCCGTAACTTCGTTTTAGATCCACGTATTTCATCTAAATGCCCAGACGCGTTTCGCCGAATTACGTTTATACCAGCATTTCCAAGTTCCTGTGGATTCGGCCATCTGGCTGCGCTGCCCTATACTGTACAATTTTAACTTTTGTACGAACCGGTTTTAATTTTTGTACAATTTTAGTTTTTGTACGAACCGGTGGCTCAGTGGGTATGGGGACATGCTACGAAGCCAACGGTCCCGGGTTCGATTCCCGGCGCAG
>JAUJYS010003216.1:0-13446 GCA_033995665.1 Melogona broelemanni | reverse complement strand
CCCCTCACATATCTCCAAAGAGACACGAGGGTGCAGTATTCCTGTAGTGCACTAGGCGCTACGGTGAATTTTAAAATTAAAAAAAATTAAAATTAAAATTAAATCGGTAAAAGAGATTCCTAGTACTAATGTGCGTTTAAACAAATGGGGAACATGGTGCGGAACAGCGCCGAAAAGAAAGACGAGCAGACTCTGCCGGCTCACCCCCATAAATAATATCATTTTTACTTTATATTCGAGAATTCGCCAGGCTGCTCGTCTTCCTTTATCGGAGCTGATCCGGAACATGTTCCCCATTCAATTAATTGAACTTGCAGATGCTGGACAAACCATCAATACTCAGTAATATATTTTCTACCATAAAATTCCAACGTTAATAAATAACAAGTTCTGGGCATAATTCATTCATCCAACTTTACAAAAATATTACACAAGATATAAAAACAAGCATAATGCACAATATCCTGAGATAAACAAAAGGTAGTCGACGGACGTCACTGACCTTATTAGGATTGATGACTTTGATTACTTGAGTGACGTACTCGGAATTGCCTGGAGGGATTACTGTGGAGGACGGGGATAACAACTGGAGCTGGAACGTCTGCAAGGAACAGCGTTTAACACTTTAGAAAACGAGCAACCAACACGAAGCCTCCCCACGCACAAGAAAACGAACCAACAAAATTGAAAAGTGACACCACAAACGAACACTTGAGATGAACGATGAAGAACGGTCTAAGAAAACTAACCTTGGGTACGGCCGCCTGAAAAAGGAAGTCGGCGATGGGGTGGATGGAGGTGTTGGAAACGTTGAGGGTGATGACGGTCAGCGGGGGGTTATCCAGCGGCCGATCGAAGGAGAAGTCGATCTTGAGCCCGTCTTTCGCAAAGGCGGTCACCGTCGGGATCCCTGTACCAGCGGGGGAAAAACCTGTCATTATTTTAATGAGATATCAAGTTTCAACAGGTACTATAAAGACACGCTATGAAAAGAATGGCTCACTAGTGTCCACTGCGGCCGTCTGGTTATTGGACGGCGAGAACCCGTCCAGCAGTAGTCCGGCACTGCCGCCACCGCCCCCCGACAGGGCTCCGCCTCCGACCAGGCCAAAGTTGGCCAGAATGGGAGGCGTGGCGTTGATAGCCGGCGGCGGGGCGGAGTCGAGTCCGCCGAGGAGATCCAGCAGATCCTGATTGGAAGGTGTCGCCTTTCCCCCGATGTCGTTCTGGCGGTGGGGTTCCGTGGTGGGACTGCCGCCGCTGCCCAGCCCGCCGCTCATGTCCAGACCGCCCAGCAAGTCCAGGAGAGCATTCTGACCAGAACAACACACAAAGAAAAAATCGTCAAAACGATAACCCCTCAGAACAGATCAAAATAGGCGTCCGACAATTAAACCTGCATTATTTTTTTGACCGTATTGCGTATCACAGGAGATTCTCTACCTCTCGTGTTGCTACCGTATTCTCTGGTTAAGACGGCGCAGACAATGGCTTCAAAATTGCACTATTTGGCTGCACCAGCAACCGGCATAAGGAAAGCGAGCAACAATCCAATACCGAGCCGAGTAATTGAATTTCGAAACTAGATCCGTGCGGTGACTGAGCAGGACACAATGCACAGGTATTGCCGTCAATACTACCCCCACGATAACCCGCGCAGGGAATCAAACCCGATACAGCCACACCACAGTCAATCGCAATACGGACTCGACAACGATGAGAAATATTCTAGTCAGTAGATTTAACCCTCAATTAAAATAAGTCTCTTAAATGCAACCTACTTAACCTTTTCAACTTGTTGACCCATAACTGGGAATGGAGTCTCTCATTCAACTTGACAAATTCTCAATTCAGACAACCCGAAGTTAAGCTAGTCTCACCGAGTGCTGGATATCGTTGCCGGTGAGGGGCTTGGATTTGATGGCACCGCCCTCCTCCAGCAGATCCTCTTCGCTGTTGGTGTCGCCATTCTGTAGGTTGTTATTGTTGTGGTTGTGACGGTTCTCCATAGCCGGCATCCGCTCCAGTAGCTCGGGCCTCAGATTGCTGTACTTGCGAAACAGCTGCGAGAATTCCGTGCTGCGCTGTTGGAGCTCCACGTTGATGTTGCCGCCGAAAGAGTCGATTAACCTCTGGATACGCCTGTCAAGCAATAAAAAAAACAAATATTAGTACAAGACAATGTCACGTTTTTAACATTTTCTTTTGCTAGTTTTTAATTAATCAAGAGTATATTTAGAAATCGAGAAAATTAAAAATATGGCGAAGTCTTACCCGACGCTGCTTTTGAACCTGGTGCTCAACTTACAGAGCGCCATCAGGAAAAACTCCTTCGTCACGATGTTGCTGTGATTGCTGACCAGGAACTTCTGGAACAGGTCTATCACCTCGTCTTCGTTCACCTAGCAAAGAAATACGGGTGCATGACCCTCAACAATGATTTATCGCATGGGTAAACATACGGGGAATCGAGGATTCGAAGAGCGCGAGGGCGATAGGTACCGACCAGCGTGGGATCCTCCTCGGTGCCCTCGCTGGCGATGAGCTGGTCGCCAAACTCGCCGATGCACCAGGCGGCCACCTGCACGAAGGGCTGGTCGGACGACTGCTGGAGTCCCTTCCACAGTTGGCGGGTCACGTAGCCGTGGAGCGTGTGCGCCTCCGAGATGAGCTGGATGGCGTTGGCCACCACGTCGTCGCGAACGAAATTTCCCGCCTGTCGAACAAATTGATGGAGGATGGATCAGATAATGACCGCCACTTACGCCAATGTCAAAATGTCAGAACACGCAAGAAAGTATTGGCACTTCAACAAATATTGGTTTATTTGGATGTATGCCAGGTGACAAGATAAGTATAGAGCAAAACTGCTCACAAATTCGTAGCTATAATATTAAGAGCTTGCCTCTGTGTGGCAATTCCGAGTCAGTCAAAACAATGCTTCGCAAAAAAGCAAATATATTTTCCGACAAAATTTCTCTTTAGCAAAAGAATATAATCTAACGAACAGAAACATGACTAAGTTGATCTGCTACTCACCGTGGTAAGGATCTTCAGTGTAGTGTCTAAATGCCATTTCTTGGATGGAGAGTACCTAAATAAAACAATAATTGAACTAGATTGTAGTAAATTGTGCGACGCACGAAGCTGACCGAATCAGAAATGAGGAGAGCCAGACAGGAGTCGAAGACAGGATCGTGCTTACATTTCCGCCGCGATAAACATGTTGGACGAGCACTGGGACTTGAAATCGGCGTCCGCCTTCTCCAGGAACGTCAGCAGCTCCTTCATCATTATTCGGACGTTGGTTCCGTTTATCAGGGCAAAGCACAGCTCCATCGCACGCCTTGTGTAATTGAAGAAAAAAAAATTAAGAATATATTAAAAACATTAACAAGAATAGTTTTGGCATGAAATGGTGTAACAATCAGCAAAGAATTCACAAATAGTTAAGAGGCATTAAACATTAAAAAATGTGCGGTCCAAAAATTGAAAGAATTTAGTTAGAAAATATGCGGTTTTCTGCTAATTAGATAATTAAAATTGAATAACATCAAGTCCATCACATCAACGACCTACAAATAATTAGTTTAATCCCGTTGGTCTAATTGGTGTAATTGTCAACTGACCATTCCTCTGAATACACACGTCATACTTCCCGGTATGTGAATTAATGACCGACTGCCTTTCTCCTCATCAAGTTTTTATTAAGACTGATGTTTTCGCCGATTGGTGATGAAATCTCACCTTCTTATGGACACATCGGGATCTTTAAGGCATTCAACGATCGTACTGCGGTGCCTCTGTACCGCATTGTTGTCGGCGTGAACAGTCTTCAGCAGCGTGTTTAACGCTATATACCTGAAACACAAACAAATAATGCGGTTATTCACACAAGTCAACGCGGTAACTTGATAACTCGGTGAATAAGCGATTATCGCCAAACCAGTACAAACCTAATATTTTTATCATTGTTTAATAGGAATCTACCCAGTATATTGATTGCCAAAACCTGGAACAAAAAGAGGCAAGATTATTAGTTCCATTTGCAGTTATTCGAATAGATACGACTGTGCTTTTTTTTTGCTATTTTGATTTACCCGCAGCCCGCTTTCAGACTTGATGTCCATGATGGTTAACACCGTTTCGTATAATATTGCATTGCCAACATTTTTACTCGTTTCTGTGTTAGTGGCAACCTGAAAAAAAAAGCGGAAGGGGAAAAATAAATAAGTTAAATTAAATTACATCAGACCATTCCATTATATACCTGAGAATGAATAGGTTTATTCGATTTATCTAGGAGAATTAATTAACTAGTCACAATTTAAGTTTTCCCCGAACACTCACCTGAGCCAATATGTCATTCATCGTTTCGCTAGCTTCACAATCGTTGCGGCCCAATATCCTCAATAGCCGCAACAGTTTCACCTGAAAATGAGAAACAATTACATTGAAATTTGCACGCTCAAAGAAACTTTCGATTTGATGTTACCTCAGAACAACACGAACCATTATAAAAATGAACACATAAATTAATTTATTTTTCAGTTATTCTTATTTTTTTAGTCAACTTATTAGTATGACACTGAAAATAAATTATTGTAGGCACCTTAGCTTTTGATTGATCGATAAGCGAGATCAACTGATCAATTACTTCTGTTGTTCACGTACCTGAAGAAAGGGGTCGCTGACGCCGGTGACGTCGTGTTCTGGAGAGTAGCCGGCCATGATTAGACTCTTGAGGATTCGAACGAGGTTGGGAACCAGCTGCCGCAACGAAACGAAAACGAAAAATCGAGTTGAAACTACAACAAAACTGTTCGAACGTCGCAACTCTTGGACAACGAGAATAGATATAAAAGTGTGCAAAAGAACGACATCTGGCTAAGACATTCAATCACGCACGTTTACAGGGGGTGTGTCTCAAAAGGACAATGTGATTAGATTGTGTATTGCGGTGCGGTACGTGAGACGAAAAAACATTCGAAAAAAAATATGTATAAAGAAGCACCATGAAATAACCTCTACGAAAAGGTAAACCCTTAATTTATTCAGCTAACAGAGCCGTGCAAAAAACTCAAAATAGCCAAAACAATCTAAGAAAACGTTCTCTCGTAAAAATTAAAAATACGTCCCAATAAAAAAATACAAAGCCGTTCTGTACACATCACATTGAATATTTTCATCAAAGCTTCAATCACAAAAAAATATAAGCGTAAACAAGATTCCGCTAATTTGATGGGAACGGTAATAAGAAAAGTTAGTATGAAGAAAAAAAAAAACTTGAAGGAATCTGGTTGATAAGACAGCTAATTATAACTGGGAATAAATATATGGTCGAAATAATATGGGTTCGGTCGACCATGCGTGATATTCGCAAATATTAATATCGCATGATTGTCAATGAGCAGGGCGAAACAAATGATCAGCCAAGAACTCAACATGCAGTATTGGAACGACTAAGAATAGCATAAAATCGTAGAGTTCATAAATATTTTTAAACGCAAAATTAATTAGAAACATTTCGGTAAACAGCCAAATTAAAAAAAATTGATAAAATTCAATAATTTGCAAAATGAGTAAAGTTTACATTTTTTTCTGACTACAAAAATCTATAACTACATTAAAACTGGAAAATTAACTTTCATTTTTTTTTATTAATTTATTTTCCTTCAAGGTGAAGCCACGCGTAGCAAAAAATAAGCAAGATGCTAATATATTTAAATATCTTATGTTCCTTATGCGTCAATACACTGAAGGAGGTTTCTGCTCGGATGCTTGCGGCCAAAACAAGCGCGGTCAGCCGAAGCCCAGAAACGGACGTGCAGAGATATACACAAAGGTTCTACGGTCAGCCTGTTTGCTGGAACGAGCTAGGTAATACACGCGATTATCGAAATGTTGGGACCGGGAGGAGAACTAGGCAGCGGCGGAACAGCGACAGAACGAAGGGAAATGAGTACCTCAAAATGCAGTTCCTAAAAAAGCACAGACAAAGAGTAGGGTAGTTGGTATTAAGGATTAATATGTTAGTATCAAAGATGGAGTCAATGAGAAAAATCACAAATGACCAATGTCCCCCGTTACACGCACACACATTTCTGAGGTTTACATATTTGAATCAAGGGGAAAAAATCGAAAAGAACTAAGGAAAACAACAAATTGTTGTATATCTAAAATTACCAAAATATCGAATTAAAATTCATAATCAAGTCGAATTTGAACCTCAATATTCAATTAGACAATGAGGGGACAGTTTCTAGACTATTTTGATAAACATTCAAGTACTTGACCTTGAGGCTATAAATTTTTCAAACTGACATCTTCACGTCAAAACTTTTGAGTGCAGTGAACAAAGTACACACACACAGAGACACACAATGTTCAACGAACACGCCGTGACAGTTCAAAGTGCCACACGTGTAGAATCGACGTAAACTACGAACGTCCCGCACTACCGTAGTGCAAAAATTTGCTGTGGTGCATTTGTGTGTGTACACGAACACTGCCGACACAATTGAAAAACGCAACCCCAAACACTCTATACTCAAGTTGACGGCCTAATCGCCAAAACCAAGAAACAATTAAAATTTTAAATGCTCTCACCAAAGCTCAAAAAAGTTGATCTTAACAGGTTTCGAGAAACACAGTGAAATAGGCTGTACAAAATACCTTTATAATTATTG
Source organism: Melogona broelemanni (assembly GCA_033995665.1). NCBI lineage: Eukaryota > Metazoa > Arthropoda > Diplopoda > Chordeumatida > Chordeumatidae > Melogona > Melogona broelemanni. The sequence goes on along the minus strand of JAUJYS010003216.1, from coordinate 6,757 downwards.
AGCGTGGGCAAGAAAAAAAAAGCGCCACACCCACCACATATTCGATTAGTAAGACTACCATAATGAATCCCCGAGAGAGCAACTTTGGCCAGCATCCCCAACACACCGATACACACGGACACGGAGAGGTGATAGAAAAAGTTGTCTTTGCTCGACAGGGACATCAACCTTTACCTTCTTGAAGTGCAACAACGTGTCGGGACTGCGCTCGCACATCTCCGTGATGAGAATGACCCCGGTGATCAGAACACCTTTTTGCAACGACACAAAACAAGATGGAAACATCAAGAATCGCGCTCCAAAGCAAAGTGAAACCGGGACAGTGGGTGGTTGCGAATCCTAATTGCTGACATTCTTCACTGATTTATAGGGGGAAATCTTCTAATTTCCCCAATTTTTACCAAACTTTTACTTTTACCCCCTTTTTTACCCAAACAATAAAAAACTCAATTAATCGGCCTGCTTCTATAATATTTTACTCTTTTCATGTCACTCTTTTCCAAAAATATGCATTAAAAAAGGAACAATCAAGGATTTGAAACACGTACGCGTTTATCAACGTCGGGACCATAAATTCCAATTAAGTCCGCTTTAATTAATAGTTGAGCGAATTGACTTGCCAGTCGCAACCAAAGTAATTGATTGCGAAATCTGAATTTTCGTTAATCGTGGCAGATCAAACAAAATGCCACAAGACCGCACGCATAGAAATGAGCTCGCCAGTATCTCAAAAAATGTCTTACCGTGGGTCTTGTCGGTCAACAGGGCCCGCGTTGCCGGAATGAAAATCTCCATGAGCTCCGGCACCTTACGGATGACCCGGAAAGCGCACAGCGTGGCCTAGACAGAAGCAGAGAACGAAGATCGTAAATTGAGCAACGCAATTTGAAGCTTTGAAAAGCATTGGAAGGAGAGAAGAACAAAATCTGGTCTTGTCAAACGCTCACCTTTTTCCTGATGTAGGCGTTCGACGATTTGAGCAATCTCTCCACCTCGCCGGCGAGGTCCCGACTCATCTCCGGTGAGCAGATGGCACCCAGGGTGCATAGGGCCAGGCCCACCACGAACTGGGTCTGGCTGTTCAGGTCGCTGGCGAGAGAGAATGAAAAGGTGTTGAGACACACGATTCCTTTGACTCGTCGGCCAATAACCAATCCAGAATGAACAAACTCATCTGTCCAACTCACTTTTTCAGGCTGTTGGTGACGAGCAGATGTACATCTTGTCGCTCGTCCAGCAGCAGCATGGCGCCGAGGTAGCCGATCCGCTTGTCCGTGAAGCGGGGCGAAGCGATCAGCTTGAGGCACTCCAGCTAGAGGGCGCCACAAATGGAGGAGGCAGAATTGAAACGTTAAGTCACAAAATCGAACTGCTGTGTTCGACGAAACTCAAACCAAGACGTCAATACAGAATGTTGGAATATTAGATAACTAGTAAGCACATTATTCCAATTAAAATACAGTTTGACGTAATTAATTATTTTTGTAGACGATGTCGGAGTTTGCTTACGAATCGACAAGCTTTGCCAAAGAAGCGCTGTTCTGAAAATACGCTATTCATAAAAAACGCATAGTGCTACCATAAAATTACCAGAAAGTTATTAGTGAAATTAATATGTAATTACTCTCTCAAAAAAAAAAATGCCGCAATAATTGATTAAATTTTGATAAAAAAGCAATATTCTTAAAAATAAACATTTCCTATGAATATTTTAAATATCTAAAAATATGAATCAAATTGCTAACATCACCAGTCTAAAGAGGGCATCATCAAGTAGATGGCTCCAACCTCTGAATCTCGGTACAGTAGCGTAGATGAATCCAGTAGATAGCTGAGCTGGAGTCGAACCTCGGTAACCCCCAAACACAAACAGAATGATAACCAAGCAGCGCCGTACCTGTCCGAAGTGGGCCGGATAGCCGAGCATGTGAATGTAGAGGAGCTTGGCCACGTTGCGGCATCGCCAGGCGTTGTCCTCCTCGCGAAAGGTAGTGCGGATGTAGGCGCATTCCTTCTGCACGACGGCGCGCTCGTCGGCCGCCGTGCGTGCCGCGCGTATCTGCCGGATCAGATCGCGCAGGCGAATCGGCGTCGGCGTCTTGACTGCGAAGCGAAAGACACACGTGTGAGGTTAGACGGGTCGCCGTAATAATCCTTAAAGTGCTTCCACTTTTCCCCACGTCCCCGAAAACTCCTTTCACCCCAGTAGAACCTGTTTCTCTATTAGGAGCTTTATCAGCACTATTTAAGGGACACAGATTCACCACCGGGCACGAGCAAACTGGGGCCAGGAATTCATCGAGCCAGACTACCGCACCGCAATTCCGTCTCGCAAGCGTCTAAGTGGTGACTGGTCATTACGATTAACGATATCCAGCGCTGCAATTTGGTATCGGTATTTTGGCACTCAAATTCATTTAGTAACAATTTTGGGAATGTAACCAATAATTTGGTTACTATTTGACCGATCATCTGTCGATTTGTTGTGCAAATTCAAAAAGAGCCGCAATCTTGAATTCATGAAAATTGAGTCCATGAACTTCGATCAGACAACCAAAACATGATTCAGCAAATAAATATTAAAATTTTGGATTATCATTTAGTATGGTGTCGCTATAGATCGCTTAATATACGGCTGTACGCGTTTTGTTTTACGACAGAAAGCCGAAACGCCAATAATTATTATTTTCAAAGACATTCTACAGTTGCTTACCCCGCTCCACAGCATCGGTGATCACCTGCCTGATGGTGGACATGTGGAATATATTTCTGGATAAAAGAAACGAAAATAAAATTACGCAATCAATTTATTAAATTTAACCTCGGAAAATTATAACTAATGCGCCGTTATGATGCAAGGGCATATAATGTTCCGAGTCTGTCTGCCTCGCATTTAATTACGATTCATTTATCAACCAGTCACACGGCAAACTAAAAGCCTCGAATTTGGCGCTCGCTTCTAGCGAGCCACTTGAAACGTCTCCAATTACTTGTACCGCCAGTTACAAGTAGTATAAGTTATTTATCAACAATTGTATGACAATAATGGAATCACTTTTCCGCTAGCCAAAAACAAAAGAGAGCTTGACTGCAACAAGAGATTGACTGTACATGTAGTATTATACCGAAGCAGTCGACATGAATCATGCGCAGCAACCGCAGGTGACAATGGCTAAAGGCTGCACCGAAATGTACCCAGGCTGCACTGATGTGTATCAACGAATATTGCGAAGCCGCAAAGCGAACTATTAGAGCTAAAACTAAGACTGAATTTTGATCCCGCCGAGACGATTGAAACAGGAGAAAATGAGACCCCTGCAGATCTGATTGCATGTACATGTAAATATTATACACGTAAACTCTACGTTTGAGAAAAAACCCATCAAAGGTAAAATTCCTGATCAAAAACTTAAGTCTTCGAACGCTCTGAAAAATTTCGAAATCACGCACGATAACATTTTTTTAAATAATTTTAAACAATAGCTAATGTAAGCAAAGGATATAAAATTTTATTTTTTTACTGGGGGAAATTCCCCTTACTATTGTGACGATCACTGCTGGAGATTCTGTACCCTTCGTGCTGTTTAGGGAATATGTGAGGGGAATATTTTCACCAATACATTTTCACCAGTACCCTAAGATCGAATGAACGAGAGCCTGCGCCGGGAATCGCATCCAGGACCGCCCACACCGCAGTATGTTACAAAGTTACAGGAGGTGTGAAATAATTTATGAGTGTCCAATACCTCAAAAATTAAGTTACCCAAGTTGTCACCAACTCTTAACTACAATTTAATATTTCAGAAATACAGGACGGTCGGCATTGATCAAGATTATGTCAGAAAAATCTCAATTCTAACTCATTAATCTATCACGAATCACGGTACAATACGTTGTACATAAGCAACGGCAACCCATTCGCCGGAATGCTGCTCATCCCCTCTCCCCCCAAATGGAGCATCTATCACAGCTCGCTCGCATGCTGGCACGCACTGATTCAATTTCCACGCTTGAACGCCAAAAGCCGTTTCGTCACACCACGTCGTACGCCTACAATTATAGGGACACACCATCGAAGTCGGGCGAGGCAATGAATTATTAAACAAAACCAAACAGATAAAAACAGGAAGGCCGAGTCCTAGTTCATAAGCCAGCTACAACAAGCTATCTAGGCACAAGCCCAGACAACTGATTACATGTGCATATACAGTTGGGTCTGCATCCTCCTGTAATGTGTGTCAAGCCCGCGACTGCAATTAGGCTTACTATGTCGGCCCGGCTGCTAGGCAACGATGAATTTAGGTGGCCCAAAATGTAACATAATCCTCATCGCATTGTAGCTACATGTACAGGTTGTAATTCTATGGATCATTGTTTACTATTACCTGCAGATAAGACTGCATGGCCTGGGTGGGTGGGGAGCGGGAGAAACAAACCAACAACTGATAAATAATGATGTCAAAATAATAAAAAAAATAACTTGAATGATAAAAAAAATAGTTTTCCTAATAGAAAATTAGAATATGACAATTGGAAATTTAATTTCCTCAATAATTCGATTGAATATGTTACTTGCATGATATTTTGATGGGCTAAATACCTATCCTGCTGCTGCTGTACACGTAATCGATCAACAACTAACTGGTTTATTCAACGCCCAAGTTATAACAGTTGGCAGTTTGCTGCGCATGTTGACTTGAAGCTGAATTATTTGTGAATTATTTGCTTTTGCGAAATTGTTCGCAAAACACTTCCTAATTTTTTTATAGCCAAACATTGAAAAAGTTATCGATTGCACACGAAGGACACTAATAAGTGGTTCATAGATAGACTTAGATGGGGTAATTGTCGCGCCATAGCATACGTGAGCATACGTGGGATTAGGTGTGATTTGCTTTTTATTTAAATGAAAACGTCGTACTAGTACTCTACAAAATATGTTAGGCCACAAGCTAATAAACCAGTTTTCGACCAGATAGATCGATTGAAAGCTAAAATGGGAGTTAACTGAAAATTAAGAAATTCTGTTCTTTCACAGCCACAACAACATTTGAGTAGCCTAAAGGTCTACTTGGAAGGCACCAAAGTCTCACGCTTATGACCTTCGTTGAACCAAAGCAATAATGACATCACATTGAACCGCCCTACCCAAGAGACCTCATTTGCACTTTGAGACTTCGACTGAAAAAATAATTTGTTGACCCATCTAATCGGTGAGCTAAACAGGAAACAAGCAGACAGGCTGGATAGTACAGAACCAATTCGGCTAGTTTACGGTAAACCCCGGTTACCAGTTCCTCGCTCAATCGATATAGTTTGGACCCAAGATGTCTTAGGATAGCCTTTAGGCCTAAACTTCTGGGGGCAGGACATCGGTGGCGAGACCTATTTTTCCCGTCCCAGTAGCCCCAGAAGACAGCCAGTGACCACTGGTTCGGGCGAACGACGACCGGCAAGGGGTAGTGTAGCCCCGCGAAATAGTTACCGGCTGCAGGTGTGACTGCGATTCAAACGAAAAGGGACACGTCTGGCGTTGGGGCGAGAGAGGCCAAAAGTGATTGAGGGTCCGCCTTCGCGGCACGATAGGCCTAACCGGATTTCGCTTCGGAAACCGGCCAGGAATTACTGGATTTCTTCAATTCTTCGACACTCGGAAGTCACGATTATCTGAAGACACGTTACCACATCACAAACACCGCCCGATCACGACAAATATTGATATTTACGGTTGATTATTATCGATAAAATCAACTCTACGAAACATACCTTTTCCCCAAATACGTATCCAATATGGAGGTGTCATGCGTTCGCTTTTACACTGGGGGGAAAGCTTTATCTGTACCGAGCCGTGTCAACAAGGTATATTCAAAAAGTCAACATCTTCCCAAGTAAAATTTTGTCAACTATCATTGTAAAAAAAATGTAATTTCATACAATAACTAAGATTGGATTTTATGTGTTTATTTTCAACCGTTCATACTCCTTTGTTTAAAATAAATATCATTTTAACTACTTATGAAAAGATATTTTGATTTTCCCTTGCACTTGTCGTGAGTCACACAAGATATCACCACCCGAATGAGGATGACTGCGTCTTGACAATGTCTCATCACCTTGTTCAATTTGTATAAAAGACTATACAATGTTTAACGCGCCACACAATAAAATCTAATCGGATCAGTTAGTCTCACCACAAACTAGATTGTGTGCTAATGTAAAAGCAATGTTGGAGTGATATGACCCCCGTCCTGTGTGTACCTGCGCGATTGCATAAGTGTTTCTGTGAAACATTAAAGAAAGTTTTATTTTTCACATTAAATAATTTCGTCCTTACTCATGTGTTTGGATTGTCTTTGTTTTTTTTCTAAGTAAAATGAGCTTAGAAGCTTACACTTGACGTATGGCAAACGGATTATTTTTGTTGTCTGTATTCCTTCGCCAAATCATCGAACGATGGTGCTGCCTCTATCAACGAATTGGGCAATTACGTTTATTGCGTAACATGCTCAGATCGCACGCTTGGCCAGTGGCTGTGTAGAAGTGTATGTTTGGACAAATAAGCAAAAAAAAAAAAAAACAGAAAATGATAAAAGCAAAAATGATTTTTATTTTTAAATTAAATAATATGCATAAAAACATTCACATTTCTTAACACACAGTTTCGAAAATAAAAAAGTAAATATAAATAGAGTATCGTAGTAGAAGTGAATCTACGACGATAGGATGAGAGTTCGTCGAAGTGAAGATCAAAAATATT
>JAUJYS010003215.1:0-13451 GCA_033995665.1 Melogona broelemanni | reverse complement strand
TCCTTCCCATGCCTGATGTTCGCGATGGGACGCTTTAAAAAAAAAAATGATTCAATTTTTGGCGTCGGTGCGTTTGGGTTCTGCAGTGGTTTAGTTTTCCAAAGTTCATTTCTGTCACCCTTTCGACGCTGGTTCACGTAGGTTAGCCCCGGTATAAAATGTTCACCATACTGGATGTACATGTTGGCCATACACCCCTCCGTTTTACCCCTTCCCTCTCAAATTCCCTATATCGATGGCTCACGCGGATATACTCGTATTCCGTGTGTATTCTGTTAGGCCTATAGGTGTACGTTTCCCTTGTTTCGAGTCCTGTCACTTCAACGTGTGTTGCACTCGGGGGTTGGTTTCAAAAGGGGAAGATAGTGGGCACGTGTGCGTTGCGCTAGACAAAGAAAAAGGGTTCCGAATGCCTACCTATATTTGCCCTCTGAACCTAGCTGCCAGTGACGGGCTAATGACATTATCATTTTTATTGATTGAGATAGGTTTTAACGGCCGATAAAATAAATGGTCTGTCGTCACCGTTGTAAGATGAACGTAAAATAGTTGGCGTGGTTCAATTACCGATCGGATCGATCTTTGGACTTTTTCGGGAGAGAGAAATGCTTTCCTTTATAGAATGGAAGTAAAGCTTTGAAACTCATAATTGCACGATGCCAGGTACACGTTAAAAATCCCTATCTAGCTCTGAAGCCTAGACTAGGCGAAATTGTGTAGTTGGCAGGCTTAATTCCTAAACATTGCAAAAATAGTCTGCTCTTGAAAAAACAACATCACAAGAACAACCTCGACTTTTATAGTTTCTGCGAAACCATCACTCCGTTTTTATAATTTCCTTTGGTTATGAAGTAGTATCCAACAAAAAAATTTAAATGCTATGAGCAAAAAATGAAATTTCCGAAACTTCAACGAATGACCTATATTTGACTACACCAATGCAGCTAGATTTCGAACTGGGTTTTGAATAATGTGTCCTAGCCCAAAGCTTGTAAGGGGATTGTAACATTGTAAGGGGGCTGGCTTTGGCATCACCCGTAACTACCCCTTACAGGAGCTGGCCGCAGCTTCAGCGACGCCGAAAATCGAACTTTAATTGAGAACAAAGTGTCAGCGCCGGTCTCCCGACATGTCTGGGCGCTATATATAACCCGAGGGGAAAACCCCTTGCGATGGTTTATATATATATAGGGGGGTCCATGGTTGACGTGAATGCAGCAGACGTTGCGCGTGCATGTTTTAGGGTGCCCCTATAATTTAACAATTCTAAAATTCATTCAGGCGCGCTTGCTTATGGCCGACGTTTCGGTGTTACCCCCAGAACATCCTCGCACGTGCTGCCTTTGTGTGGCGCAAGGGGGTCCTTAACGACGCTCCTTAAGGTTTTACGCCCGGCGCGGGCCCAAATATAACCGATTTCCTACGTACACTGCAAACCGGAATGACCGAAGATGTGCGATGTTTCGATCCTATTTCGACGACATTTTTATTAATTTTTTTTAATTTTTGCTTTGAATTTTTGATCATAAATTGTAATTATAAAGTTAAATTTTTATTCTTTTATCCTAAATTTTAGTTTGGGAGCGAAACTCTGTTTTTGTTTGCTGATTTAATTTATTTTTAACTTCCTATTTTACATTAGACACCAGTTTAAGCATTTCTTTAGGCGTGCTTCTAAATTGAAGACACTACCGTTTACCATGGCTCTAGAAACTGCTTCATAGAATTGGTTAAAAATATATTTCTCCAGTATTCCCTATGAAAGACTTATCATCATCATCACAATAGGTTCGAAGAAAAATCAAGGCATCTTTCATTAAAACTCTTTCGTTGGAATCGTTGTAAATCGCTGCAGCTTACATTCAGATATATCTTAATTTGTTTGTCCAAAATGGAGTCTATATACGAAAAAGCAACAAAAAATATTTTGTCCGCGTTTTTTGATGAGAGCGTTCAAATTATCAGTTTCATGACTTGCCGCAGACATAGCGGCGAAAGAAAAATAGTTTAACGGCACAGCAGTACAGCACTTAATAACTTCCCAAAATTCGTGCTCTCTGAATTAGCCAGTCGTGCTGAGAATTGTCGACACTTCTGTCTACTACCATGCACCAGAGTCAGTGTAAATGTGGCCTATATACAGTCTTTAGAGTGGCGCGCGAAGACATTATAGTGTTCACTGGAAAAATCAACTCGTTTGCATAATTTTTCTGCCTGGCTGCCATTATTTATTGCTTTGCTCCCATAAATTTTTGTTTGGTTTTGGCTAGAGGCGTAATTGTGTCGTCCCCTCCTCCTTTTGGGCTATAATAGTGTGCACCCGTTCGGATCCCGTGTACGCTTCCTTGACCCCCCTCCCCTTCGGCACCGCCTCTCCAAAAACGAAAGGGTTACCGCTTCCCTACTTCCATACACCGCACTTACGTGCGCACTCGTATATCAGAAATATTTTTCCTAAATTGCCGCCAAAGGATGCAAAATACGTAACTAAGAAAACGTGACTTTAGCGTGACTTTAAACGTGAATTTCCTCTGTACCTGACGGATTAAAAGTGTCTTACTATCGGACTTTGAATCACTGATTTTATTTACGTTTAATCAGTTTTTCTCATGTGATAGCTATAATCGTCGGTGCACGCTGCGTTGTCAAATGCTTTATTTTTTTGTTGAGTCTGGATCCACAACAATTAATTTAATTAATACAAAATGGTCACGGTTATTCGCGCTCGTATTCCACGAATTCGTCTATTATCAGCAAATTGTTTTTCATTCCGTCATCGCAATGAATTACGTGTGAGAGGAGCTATTGGAATTAAGAGTTCAGAAAATACGAGAGAATAAGATTCCAAAAATCGGAAGCAAAAAATGTTATCGTAATTTTTAGACATTTCATTCTAGGACAAATAGTGTCTAATTCTTTATTACATTTTCGTTTATTTCTTATCATTTGTCTACTATTAGCAAAACAATTGGTCTGACGATTTATCTGAACAAGTAACAGCCTATATTGGGGGAAATATTATTTTTTTCCGAGTATTGTAGTTAAACTCACCACTTCGGGAAATTGTGATATTTTTCAACTTCGAAGGATTTCCTGCTCAAAAGTCATTTAACATTTTTTAAACTAATGTGCAACAAAATAAATGCAGATCTTACATTTCACAATGTCAACTAAATCAGTTGTTTTTAATATGTTTCGATTTGAAATGAAGATTCACGTGCATGTCTGGCAGAGCTATTGATAACTCCTCTATACTAAAAAGAGGCCGGATAGTTATAGCGAGGCACTGGGGTTTTGTGTAGCCGTTCCTCACAATGGAGGATAAAATAGGGGTAGACCTATCGGAACACGAGGAAAGGGGGGATACTCAAGAGTGGGGGTAAGGGGTAGAGGATGGACACTGTCGCCAGAGGACGACTCGCACTCGCTCGGGTCAGACGCGGACCCCAACCTTCCCGCCTGCCCTGTGACCATTGGTCGCGAGGTGACACCAAAAGGGGGAGTACACTGCGACGGACCTTTAGGGGGTAGTGACGTCAGTGTCGTCGATGTCGAATCATCGTGTCGCGAGAGGGGTTTTCGTGGCTTGGTTGGAGCTCGACGAGGGGGAAGGTTGTCTAGCGTTGGCCAGAGTTGGACCCTCTCAGCCTTAATGTGGGTACGTCATCTGCTGTGCACGTGTTGGACTTAGTTTGGCTGGACGCGGTGATTTATTATCGATTTGGAAAATGCGGGTTTCGTGTCCTATTTTATTTTTGGTACGACGTGGTTTTGGTATTCTTCAGAATTAAACGTTATTTAAGCTCCCTGTAAACGATGGTCTCTGAAGACAACTTGTTAAATGTTCGAATATGGATAAAATTAATATCCAAACATGAAATCTTCTTTTAAACTTCTAAATTTCATTTAATTGTTGTTTTAAAAAAATTAGGAAATTTTTCCGGGTTCGATTTAGAAAATACAACAAAAAGCCATTGGAGTTTCAGAGGTGAAGTTTAGTGAAATAACACATAATTCATTATACGTTTATTTGTGGGGTCTATCCAACCCAGCGTTGTTTTATCCTCGGTGCGCCCCTAGACGGCGCAATCGTTGTTAAAACCAGTGATTGCGCTCGGTTTATGTCTGCATGTGTGGGGGGATGACGATTTAGTTATTATGTTTGACATTATCTACTGTTTAGGTTCATGCTTGCAGTCAGTCTTGTCTATATAATTAGACAAATATATTTTGATATTTTCGATTGTTGAGGGACATGCCTGCAATCGTTTGTCCTTACATATTTATTTCTGTTAATAAATAAATATCCACCAGTGCATATGTGGGTTAGCAATCTGACAAAAGATGTTGCCTTTTTTAAATACAAAACGTATCAACTGGGTGAACTCCCAGTTACACCTAAACCTAGGCCACACTGTGGATCAACAGGGGAAGTTTTATCATCTCTCGACGCGTGCTGTCTGGCACCGGCGCTGCATGCGTCTGTCTGTATAATTTAGATTCTTCAACGACTGTTGGGAGAGGGGGCTGGGAGGAGTGATGGCAAGAGGAACCAGAAAAAAGGGGGGTAACCCGAGTTAAAAGAGCGACGACTGAAGAAGCTGTACGTCAGCCCAACGTGTCATAAAGGGTTGGTCCTCATACATTTTCGTTTACGTTTGGTCGTATATTATTTGGGGAAAAAAGTTTTGGTGGAAAAGGGTGAACGAGGGAGGTTGGTGATGTGGTGTGCTGCGGAGAAAGGTACAGCCGATTTTCGCGCGTGCAAAATCCGTTTTCGTCGGCGAGGCGCAATTCGGTCCCGGGGTTGCTCCACCCGGGTTTTGCGTTCCGCGCTCGAAAGTGAGTTTCGGCAGCGGCAAGCCTCCGACATCAAAGGCGAGACCCGGATGCTGCTTTAAAGTTGCCGACGTTGGTTTTGATGTTGGGCTGGGATGCGCGGTCGCGGCTCGTTTTCGCGGGTGCTTCAACGTATGTGTGAGTAGAATGCACGCGCGTCTAGATTTGTGGGGTGACCTGGCTGCGATTTTCGGGATGCGGCGCGAAGGGGATCTCGGGATTGAGACGCAGGTGCTGTGTAGGTAGCCCCACCGTAAGGGTTGGCCTATAATTCAGGGGGCAACTGCGTACGTGAGGTAAGGGGTTAGGTAGGTAGACTGGCTGGGCTCCAGTCTCATTCGCCAGTAGGTTGCTCTGTCCTCCAGAGAGCCGCGTCTAACCCGAGTAAGATTTATTTTGAGTCTGTAGTTGACATTTGGATCACCATTAAAGTTTTTTTTAAATCTCCAATGACGTTTATTAAAAATACTCTAATTTCAATAACGAACTTTGTCTTTCGAATTAAATATCGAACTAACAAATAAACGAATAAACTAGACGAGTAAAGTCCGATAGTGAGACACAATAAATCAGTCAGCGAGTTCAAAATGAAGATATAAAGAGTCTGTGACGATGCAGGATGCTGTGTTCATCGTCGAAAGTTCGTGTATTGATTCTTTCTTCCGAGATTGTCTTTCCAAACGATGTTGTAAAATGCTCTTGAAAACGTTAAAGAAATGATTTCATTATTTCACGTATGACTCGGTGAAAAATTGAGAAATGTTCAGATAACTCCATTTTTATTTTCAAGCGATATATTTAATTTTAAAAATCACCAGCTGCTTTAACCCGCATATGGACTCAGGATGATGATGATGATCGTGCTGGGAGGGTTGGGTCGGGCTCGGTTTTGCAGATGCAGCCGGGGTTAGGACTGTGTTTGTTGGTAGGGGGAGGGGGGTGCGAGTGGGAGGTGGGTTGCGTCGACGCCTCTGATGAAATGATTAGAGGTAGGCCCCCATTGAGCGAGCACGCGACGACGATCGTCCCCCCTCCCCTCACCGAATCTATCCCAGACATGGGACGTGACGGTGTGTCGCGAGCAAGGGTTATATTGTGCTGTCGGGAGGCAGGATTGGATATTTTTAGGGTGCCGGTCGAATTTGGCCCGTCCCCGAGGTCTACCGGCCCCCGCCGGTAGAACCCGAGGGGTGAGGGGAGGGAGGGAAAATTGAAGGGGACACTCAACAGTGGCGCGCGTCGGCGGTTGACGGCATGCACGAAGGGGGTGTTGGTAACAAAGGGGAGGGGGTAAAGGGGCATTAGGGGGCTGTTGTAGTTGTGCCCTAGTTACCTCGGTTTCGTCTCTCTCTCTGCCCTTAACCCCTTGTCTGTATTTTTGGAGTAGGAATTCAGGAGCAGAAATTTGTTAGCCTTGGTTGTTGTCTAGATTAAGACGTTGTTGGTGTCGTGTGACCTGGCTTCTTACCTGCGTTCACTCCTCCTTTGTGACTTGCCCGAATTTCGTAAACTATGGCTTGTCTCAGAATTGGCTCATAATCTGACTGGATATTTTTGTTTTGGGTTCGTAGACTTTTACCTTGTTTTTGCTTACTAGTCTCTGGTTTAGTATCGATTGAACCTTTAATTTATTTTCGTTTAAACAAATTATTGTCATATGTTCTTTAGGACAAAGGAAAATGTTGCGGAAAGCGATAAACTAATTTATATAAATAATACCAGTTCAACTGAGCTGAAATGCAACTTATATGGTACTCAAATTGAAACAGCCACAGTGGGCTTCACTTAACAAAATATCGAATAGGTTTGACCAATCGTTTCGTAAATTCGCAGATACAATTTTACATAAAGAGGTTAAAAAAAATCACGCAGAGTATGGTTTGTTAATTTTTACCATTTTTACACTGATTGTTTGTTGATTTTCAGCGGTCTGATTTGCCCGAATGAAAAACCAGATGGAAGCCAAATATTTGCATGCACACCCTGTATAATGTGACACATGTCGGCAAAGCGATGTGACTGAAACAACTTCTCAGCATCAGTTAATTTGCTGTCATTCGTTCTAATTTGATTGCCGCCGCCCTTACTAATTGGACGAGGGGATGGTGAAATGGGGGGAGGTCACTCATTACATTCGTGAATGGGGTGACCGGCAGACTAACACTTGGCTGTGCCGCGAATCGGACCTTGGACACAGTGATCCAAAAAAAAAAACGAGTTTTTTTCATATTCTAATGATTTTGAAGCGTTTTGAGATGATGGGCGTTCAAACTTTCGTTTGTAGCACGTTCAATCGAGTTGCGAGCACTAATGGTAAAGCACAACGCGCCACTCCTCAAAGACCTTCGAAATTCTCCATGAAAGCTTGGCGGTGGGGGGCAAACACAAACAATTTTTTGGAACACCAAATTGATGTCCGATTAGAAATATAAATTAGTCTCAATAAATTTTGACCGTTTCGGCTGTACGACCCACACACTCGCTTCAATGTGGGTGTTCCTTACATTTTAATACTTGTCTGGCTAATTATGTACAGATGTTTTCGACAACATGAGCCGGGTCCGAATTTCATTTTTGATTTTTGCCGACTTGCGTAGCTTCTGTTACATCGCGCTTGCGTCTAAACAGAGCATGTTTCTTTTTTTAATTTGTCTTTTTTTATTAAATGCAACTACATGTATTTTTAGGAATGATCTTGCCGATCATCGGATTAAACCAATTTATTTATCTTTTCCCGACCACTAGCAAGCTTTTGAAATCGATAGAGCATTTGATCGATCCAACATTTGATTAAACGTTGCGTTTGTATTTTTCTGTTCTCCTTTTGCTAAGACGAGAACAGCTGAAATGAGAAATCTTTTTTTTTAAGCAATAAAGTGCAAAGAAAAAATGGCATTAGTTGAAATAGGTGAACAGAAAGAAGTCCAGTTTAAATAAACTTCAATTGGCAAGTCTGAAAAAATATAATTTCGTAGTGACAAGTTTTTCGCCAACCCGTTTGCCCTTCTAAGTCGTACCAATGTGCTTATTCCAATGGCATTAAGCTAAATTGTAAAATTATTCCTCGCGTGTTGACCGCTCTCACTTTCCGAACGACCCTCGCGTGTGATATATTTTCACTCATCTCCAGGGTTGCGTGATGCGCGTGACGATGACATTGTCCAGATCGAGGCCATTTTTTTTCTACGTGCCAAAGTGTGGGTGGTGGCGGCTGGCCAGTCTGCCTCTAGGAATGGGGGCCGAACGGGGGTGGCCGACACCATATAAAGATATGGGAAAGGGGAGAGGCGAGAGAAGTCGATTTTGAAGAGGAGCAATAGTTCGAGATCGTGGTTCAAGCACGTAGTTCACTAGTCCAGCGCCTCGCGTGTGTGTACGTGTATTTAAGATAAATGGACTCGATTCAATTCGATGCGGCTCTGACCCGGCCTGTCTTCCGAGAAAATGAATAGGATTTTCTGTTCACGGGGGCAGTGATGAGGGTGTGAGGATGAGATCCCGGTCCGGAGGCCAGGGTGAGGATCGGCTGTTGGCGACAGCATTTACTGACAATTGTATTGACCATGGCCGAATGTATAAAACGGCCAAATTCGACTTAACCCCCTTATTGAACTCTTTTCAAACATGGTGGTTATAGTTCGATTTTTTTTCCCGTTTGAGTTGACACTTTGATTGAATATTTTTCAATTCGGATCTGGAGATTTCTTTTGCGCAAGATACGACCTGTCTAGCGCTGTCAGTATTGCAACCGGCTGTGGTGCGGGCGCGATTCCCGGCGCGGGCTTTCGTCTACAGAGTATGCTGTATACCCCGGGGTACTGATAAAAATGTGTCCCTACCATATTGCATAGCGACACAAGGGATACATAATCTTCTGTAGTGATATTCACTACAAAAAGTTGTTCAAATAATGTCGGGGAAGAACGCGGTAGCTGTTTGAGAAATCCACTCAAGACAGTTTTTCGGAAATCATTTTTTCCATGCTGTTGAGTGAGCACGCTCGTATGCCAACCGATTGCAATTATTAGAATTTTCTTGACGCGCCCCATTCCAATCCGGACGGGGTTTTTTCCCCCAAACCCAACGGGACGAGACTAAATTGGGCAACGGCTAGGCCGACCGCGGGGCTAATTCAACGGGCTCGACTCGGGACTCTCCCGCGCGTCTGTAGGGTGAGGCGGGGAGTGGGTGGCAAGGAGGATTGTTCTGGCGGCGGACCACATGCGCGCATGCGCAGTGGCGCGGGGGAGTGCCAACGACCTTTTTGTCTGATGCGGACCGGGGCTAGCGGAGGGTGTTTTGGCCGCAGTTGCAGAAGGGAAGGGATGACTGGCTGGGGTCCAGGGGGTGGGGGAGGGGATATTTTTGGCCGTCGAACGCAGCTACGTGGCACAAGGCGTAGGGTACGTACGAGCGCGACTGCGAGGAGAGGGGGTGAATTTGGTGGGGTTAACTACCAGGAGAGGGGTTCATCGCGACTTGACTTCGTGTCTGTTTCAGTCTTGTGTGCGCGAAAACTCGACTTTTCAATGGCCTCGTTCTCTGGGCAGACGCCGTACCCCCTTCCGATTTCTGGTTGGGCTTAGAGTGTGTCTACCCAAATTCATACGAAAAGTTTTCTGTTATTGGAGGCCGAAAAAAGTTCTCCAACTCCTCATAACCCGGTAATTCTGATCGCCGTGTGGCCGTCGTAGTGGGCATTTTGAATCTCTTTTATGAAGGGAATCACACCCGACTGTTCACGGTAACATAACATTTGTGATGCTGTTCCGAATTTATTGCTCAAATTGGTCATCAATGAAATGTAATTATAAATTCTGAGCACTCGTTTTACGAAAATACGGAAAAAGAAAAATTTGTATAGGAAGAAAGTTGATGTAATCAATAATAATTAATAAATAATCTTGTTGTCTGATTGAGTCCGGTTGAAAAATCGCTTTGAATTATCTTATCACCCTACAGGAAATTGCTATGCGAGACTTAGCCTCAATTTGAGTCTGCCGTTAACCCTTAACATTTTCGATACTTGGTGGCCGAAAACGAAGGTTGGGGAAGGATACTTGAAAAAAGCTATTGGCGAAGAATGGCGGTTGTTGTTGGTGTGGATAGCAAGGGGGAGCGAGATAGTCTGGAGATTACCACGGCGGGGGCGGCAGCAAAAATGGCACGACCGGCAACGACGACGTGGAAATCCACAACCACGAACGACGAGAGTCTGTCTACGCAAATAACGTGAGTTTCATGATCCTAGAAAATCCAGGTTAGGCGAAAGCAAATCACGCGGGTGGTAGTCCAAGAAAGTTCACGTCGAAAACATGGTCAACCACAACCCTATTCAAACGGTGCAGCAAAAGTGGAGCAAAATTCAATTTTGCTAGGTCGCGATCAAAATTTAGAAAAACGCGAACACGTTGCTATTTTACATTCTCTCGAACATAGAAAACTTTTCTATCTGCCGATGCAATGTATGCCGATGCATCTCCGAACCAACTTCACAACTGGAACCAAACGAGCGAGTGAATTTCCCCAGCCAGCGATAACCCAAACTTCGACAAAATATGACGTCACATTGCTGGCGGCACTATTCTCGAAAGTTCAAGAATATGAAATGGTCCGACATGGGAAGGTCAAGGTTAGGTATAGGAAAGGAATCTTTGGTCGCAGTGCATGATGGGAAGTATAGGTAGGAGGGCATTAACGGGGTCCGACTGTGCTCAAAACTAATTGTGAACAACGACCAGAATAGAGTGCTGCCATGCCACCTTACATATCATTCCTCTTCCCCCAAGAAGATGTCAATTGCATCTTTTTCAAATAAAGAGAGACCTGACTAACCTATATGCTTCCATGTATATTTTACTCGATAGTCATTCTTCACTCAAATGTAGGAACAGGTGTTTTTCAGGCTAGAGGATGACATCTATAGTCACACGATTCAATTAACGATAAAATATAAGAATCCAATTTCAAATTATGCAATTGCACAAGCAATTGGTAGAGAGCTTTTCATCACCTCCACCCAATCCTGCAACTGGCTCAGCATTTGTGTCTTTCTCACTTTCCTCTGTATCTGAGACTTCCTGTGAAAAAACAGTCATATCAACATCACACTGGTTCAGACACTTTTTGGATTTACCCATTTTGGAAGTAGAAGACTTCTTGGCCTTCACAGACATATCAGTATCAACTAATGGAGCTAATGGCCTTGTCAGAATCTGTTCCTTTATCATCTGAAGTTGCAGATTCTGCAGTACTGGAAGTCTGTGTTTCGCTTCTCAGGTGACCACTCCTAGTCCAACTCTTGCCCATGAGCTGGTCTAACTCAGGTTTCACCTTCCTGAGAGCTTTGCTTTTTTTATGACGACCATGATTGCTAACTTTTGGAAGCTGTGGCTGTTGGGGTGGCGTCTGAGTGCCAAATGTATAAGTATCAAAGTCCCTGTGTCCTCAGACACAGCTGGAGGCAATTCTTCTTCTCCCAGGTGGAGGAGTCACCTGCAGACCAGTTGCCTGCTCCTGAGACTTGCGATCCCTAGAAAGTTGCTCAGCACATTGTTCAATTTCTGCCTTGACCTTTTTTTCAAGGGCTGCTTTATTATGGCGAAGCTTCTTTGGTATTGCACCAGTGTACTTTGAAGATCCAGATTGGTAACTACTCTGCCCGAGAGTCCCCAACAGTGGACTTGCAGCTCAGACCTGCTGCAAGGAGCCCTTGGAGACATGAGACTCCAACTCGGGACTTGAGTCCTCTAATGGCCTCTTGGTCAAGTAACTCGGCCTGCTAAGGGAAGGTTCCCCTGCCCTTCTGCCTGGTCTTTGCGCAGTAGGATCATGCCATATTCAAGCTGGGTTGAGTATTCATCATGAGAAATTTCTCTAGCTCTAGGCTCCTGTAGCTGCACCTGCTCAGACTGGTAGAACACCTGAGTTTCCACATGTATGTAAGCTCACATAACCTAGACTTATGCCTCGATTCCGCATTCTTCCTTGTCCTTTCTTAACCCGACCTTCCTTCCTAATCCGACCTCCTTTTTTTCGAACTGCATGCAAACATATGCAAACAAGCACAATACAATATTCTCGAAAGTTCAAGAAAGTGTGTGTGCTACGATTTTGGAAAAGCGCGCGTCCAGTATTAATTAATTAATTACGCGTCGACCAAAGGTCAAAACTGTTCATGTGGTTGTCGCAGCGGCCAATCACTGCGCTTAAAGGAAAAGTGATGTCATTAATGACCAATCAAATTAAATTTGAGATGTGCGCCAACTTCTGATCAATTAGGAAACTAATTAGTTCCAAAATTTTCAGCACGGGTCAACATCGCCACTCTCGATTGAACTGTCGTTCGTGCTGGATGTGCAGCCTTGCTGCAGTCATAGGATACTGTTGCCGTCTCGCCAGAAAAGAAAAGTTACGTATGTTAAATTTTTTCCGCGTTTTAAAGAAAATAGCCAAGCCGGGCAGATTAAGTAAATAAATAATCGGTTGCCGTGTTTTCCCGATATACAAACAATCTGTTCCTGCCCAGTTATTCTGGAGAAAATCGTGGTTCGCACCGATGCCGTCGGATCGCCAATCTCTGGCTGGTGTCAGATATTTCCGTTGCCTCATCGCCATGCCGTTATCAATCCGTGAGCCCTGTGGTAGTGACTGGAACCCCGTACTTTCGCCGTCTACCTCCCTGCCGGCCAGTGGGGATAATGAAGCCATCATCGCCGGGATTCTCTTTGAGGATTCATTCTTGGGGACGCCCAAATACTTTAGAACGGTAAAGTGTGAATAAAATAAACTTGGTGCCCGTCGATTTATTTTTGGTAAAGAGCTCTCGTCGATTTTTTTTTTTTCGCGAATGCGAAAATAACTTTGGTGAACTTTAAGAAATAATACTGTTTAAAAAGTTTGTTTTTTCTGTATTATTATATTCTGAAATATTGAGCAAAAGTCAATCATTTTTCAATTAACACATGTTTCACATAAAATAAAATACATCTTTGTTTATGCAAATTAGTTGGGTACTAATTCTTGTTTCCTATCTGTGATCATTGCTATTAAAAAAAAAAAGAATTACGCGAATCAAACCAGGGCGTGTCATTAATTTAAGTGCCCTAATTGACGTGACATGTATCCTATCCTTAGATCAATATACTTGATCACAAGCATGACCCTTAACATCAAGATATATCACGCGAGCTTTATTTAGCGAGATATATTGAGCTATATTTAGACAATGTCGTAAATTTCTCGATATATTTCATTCTGTTTATCCTATCCTCTTGTGCTTTATGTGAAACTCCCAGTGGCATTCTCTCCTCTTGACGTGGTGACTGCACCAAAGTTGGCACGCATTGCACGTTGCACTGGCG
The DNA here is from genome assembly GCA_033995665.1 of Melogona broelemanni. Classification (NCBI taxonomy): domain Eukaryota; kingdom Metazoa; phylum Arthropoda; class Diplopoda; order Chordeumatida; family Chordeumatidae; genus Melogona; species Melogona broelemanni. The sequence continues at coordinate 249 of JAUJYS010003215.1, read as the reverse complement.
GGGACAAGCGGGGATGTACAAATCTGGTTTTGTTGACCCCCGCCATAGGCCCCCCTTAAAAGGGGCTGCTTGTGGGTAAATATTGTAATTGTAATTGTAAAGCTGGCCTTGCCGGTCACTCTGACAACGTGCTATAACTCCCTCGGTGGAGACTTCCATTCCAGTGAACTGACCACGCTGGTGCGCCTGAGTCTCTGATCCGGCATGGCCATGCTGGATCACCTTATTCCCTCCAGGTTCCATATATAG
>JAUJYS010003214.1:0-13451 GCA_033995665.1 Melogona broelemanni | reverse complement strand
TTTTTTTTTTTTTTGCATCATTGTCTTCAGCAGTATTTTTCTCGTTTTTGTAGTTTCATTCGCTAATTTATTCTTATTCGGTTCTCGTTTTTGAGTAAATTTCTAAATTTTGGATTTTTATTCTTGTGCTGATGTTAAATTCCGCGATGGAAGAGACCTTTATCATTCCCGTGACTCGCTTAGCGTTTAATAACTGTGTTTTGTGTGTGTTTCCCCGTTCGGTTCCAGACTAAGGGCGGTCGCAAGCCCAACATCGCCACCGTGATCGCCCCCTACGTGGCCACCGGACCCGAGCAGCTCAGTCTCCAAAAGGGACAGCTGATCTCGGTCAAGAAGAAGAACCAGAGTGGCTGGTGGGAGGGCGAGTTACACGTGAGTGGACCTATTTAATTTTTGCTTCTTAGCATGGACTAGGATTGATATCAACGTCACGGGGCTTCATATTGTTTTTCCTTGTGCGCAGGCCAAGGGCAAGAAGAGGCAGGTGGGCTGGTTCCCGGCTTCTTACGTCAAGCTGCTGTCCAGCGGAGACAACAGCGCACGCAGCACGCCTGAGCTGGGACGGTCGGCCGACGAAGGACGAAATGACCCCAGCAACGCCGCACCCAAAGGTCAGTAGGGGGCGCTGCGTCGCATTGTTTGCTGTGCATAAATTTGATCTCGGGACATAGCTATGTCCCGAGATCAAATTTATGGACAAACACTTATTTTGCAGTGAAATTGTTTTACGAAACGAATTTATTTGACTGAAATGTTTGGTATTCACCAACAGACATTCTTTGTAAAATGGTTCCGTTGCTGCATAAAATGTAAATTTGGCTAAAGAATCCCTGATTTCGCACTCATATTGATTACTTTGATTTACTGGTTTTGTGGACGCTTGTTTTGTTATTTCATTGTTCCATTTTCAAATATAGAATAAAATGTTTCTATTAAGTTTACTTTTTAGTGTTAGATAGAAATATATATTTTGTTAAATGAAAGTGATTAGAAGTGATTTTTATGTCTTAACAAATTTTTTTTTAAAAGACATAATTTAATTGGCCAAAAAGTGCGAAGATTTAGTGTGAGAGATTTAGCCAAAATTTAATGTGAAAGAAAAGATTAAAATTTTTTTTTTATTATTATTATTTAAAAAATAATAATATGAAGGTGTGAAAGATTTAGCCAAGAAGTGCGAGAAACGTTCCTTAAAAAATGTAGTAATTGTTGTCACTGTTCCTAATCATGCGGCCCTCTTTTCCCAATTCGTTGCCACCTACATTTGACCACCGCCACCTCCAACAGAGCAAGTGCTGTCCCTGTACCCGTACACGGCGCAAAACGAGGACGAGTTGAGCTTCGGCAAGGACGCCGTCATCTCGGTGGTGAGCAAGGAGGACCCGGCCTGGTGGCGAGGCGAATACGACGGACACATCGGCGTCTTTCCATCCAACTACGTGCTGGAGTGGGACGGAAGCGCCGGCATAACTGACTCCCAACGTGAGTTGACAACATTGCCACCGTCTCTATAAGAGACAATTACTTCTTAATACGAATACAGAGAGAAAGACTCGTTAATGGTTTATTTTAACGATATTGTTGTGATTAGCTATAGTAGTTTACATTTTTAAAAATGAAGTGGTTAAACATAATTTCATTGAATCAAACTTCATGGTTTTAAACTTATTATTTTAATTCAAAGCTAATTAATTCGAGGAGTTAAAACCAGGTTCAATAAATCAAAAATTGTGGTTTTAATTTTTTAATTATAATTACGTACATTAAAAAAATAAGAATAAAATGAAAGGTAAAAACCACTTTTGATGAAGCAAAATTGATGTCTTATTGGGGCTTGTTTGGTCTTGTACTTGAGTGAAAGAAAATATTTAACTACTTGTTTTTCTCTGGATTCGGATTCATAATTCTTAAATAATTCCGTTAATTTCATCCACTAGTTATGGATTGCTTTTTAGCCTGCCCTGTTGCGATACATTTCCGTGCATTGGGCATATTTACTTCCATAGAATATAATTGCTACAGGGTATAGAATATAATTGCTAATTCATCACCTGATATCTGAATTTAAACCAGCAGTGTGTGCCACTTGTTTGTCGATTCTAACTATCTATTTTTTGCTTAACGGCCAGTTTTTTTAAACAAAAATCTTAAAATGTATTAATTAAATAATCTATTCGTAATCGTTGTACGTCTCAAGCAAAACTAACTACTGCGCATTTGTTGTGGTATCGGTTACTGTCTAGCTCGCTGTTAATGTGTCTCGAAATTAACGTGCTTTGATGAACTTGTTCTACACGTAGTTGCACCTGAAAAATTCTTTCAGAAACGAAGCAGACTAAACTTGAGTCTTAGCCAAAGTCTCAGGCTAAGAGAGGTGGCTTCTATTTATCTGCTGTTGGGGACTGAAATTGTGTGCTCGCTTCACTTTTTGAGCTCTATCCGAGACGGACCGGTCAACTTCTCGGGGAATGGATGAGGCTGCCCCCCAAAAAAAAAGTTAAATCTCGCTTCTATTTATGTGAAATAAATTCACTCTCACCTTTAGGGCACTCAACTTTTGATGATATTCCTTACGGGCTACGGCGGTATCCCAGGGTTCGATTCCCGGCTTGGGCACTTTTTTATTCAATATCCTGGGGTACTGGCGAATACGTGCCACTCTTGTCATTTCTTAAGCAATAGGAGAGGTACATAACCTACTCTTGGTGATATTCACTACAATGATTCTTAAAAAATATCCAAAACGACCGTACTACTAATAACCGGGCTTCCCGAGCACCGTTGACCGGTCGCGTTCCCGAAAAAGCGGCCACCCATGTTCCTCTTCGTCCCTCCACACACCAGAAACGCGTTTGACAGCGCCCCCTTTGTTCCCCTCTTTCAGGATGAGCCCGAAGTCCGTCTCGGTGGGGAAAGGCGATAGACAGAGAGAGAGTGACAAAGCGAGAGAGAGAGAGAGCACACGGGGGCGTTAGATCGACTGACCGCCACCGGCATCACTGGGCACCTGGGCAACCTACCACCAACACCACCACCGTCGCCACCATACCAGCAGTTCCCCCCACGCGGGATGCGATGCAACCTGGCGGGGGAAAGGAGGGGAGGGGAGTGGGAGCAAAGCCCCCTCAGTGTCGTCCCCCCTCTCTTCCCCCCATCTCTCCGATCTCTATCTTTCTATCTCTTTGTTCGGGACTAGCACGCTCTTGTATTTCCGTTTAGCTGACTAGTCGCCGGGCTTTGACACGGATCAACCACTAAAGATACGTAGCGAGCACAACGCTCTCTTATGTTGATTTTAACCTGTTCGGTTTTTCTCGGTTCCTTTTTCTATCGTACTGAGGTTTCGGTTAAATGATCACGCCAAGTCGAATCGGTCTTTAAATAATTGTTTGGCAAAATAATTTTTCAGTTACATAGACTTGTGGTTCCGGGTTCGATTCCCGGTGCAGGTGGTTTATTCGATCCACAGGGAGGCTGGTAAACATTCAGACCTTATCGTAGCACCACAAGGCGTTCAGAATATCCTGTGGTCATATTTACTGAAGTAACTATAAAACATTTGATCTGAAAATTTGTTGAAAGGGTTTGTTCCAATAGTGATGAGGTGACGACTACTGATGGTTTTTCTGGGATCGAAATTTTTGCACTGCGGAGACGAATTTCCAGCCCATCTCTATAATCGCCTACGAATTTACAGCACCGTGTTTTTTCTTCCCTCGACAATTTGCATGAATGGTTTTTCTTCTATTTCAGTCTTTTCGCGATTTATTTCTTTATACTTTTCTGCAAAAACCCACCTATCTTGTCCTTACTTGACCTTTACCCTTAACACCTCCTTGCCCCAATAATGTTCCAGAAACTCGTGTGTGCGTGCTGGTATGGTGGCGAACAGGTTGTGTTCGTGCGAGCCCAATTTTTGCTCTCACCACCAACCCCCCTTGACCTCTTGACCTCTCGCTATCTCTCTTTGTCTCGCCAAGCTAGCCCATCTCATATTTTTTTGTTTAATTTTTTTTTCTGTATGTATGTATGTGTGCGTGTGTATTTTTCTAATGTTTTCGGCCACATCGCAACAGCATTTTTCGCTCTATTTTGTGTTGCGAATCTTTTGTTTCTTTAAACACCTGTTATGCGATTACTTAATTTTAAGATTTAATTTTTCTTCGGTCACCCGCAATGACAGGCAGTAATTTAAATCAGTAGGTGGCGCTGCATGTTATGTGCCAACTGTATCTATAATGCTCTCTGGTTTCGTCAGCCTCTGTTTCATTGAGCTCCAAAATTAAGAGACGCAAACTGTTAGCAATTAAGAAGTGTCGTTGGCCAAAATGTGGCCGTCGTGAATCGTCACAAGTCTTAATTACAAAGATGCCAATCAATTACAGTTATTTGTTAATTTTGGCCTTGGGGGAAATTCTACTGGACGAAACCAATGCGGGGGACGATTGAGTTACAATTTTTCAATTAATTTCCTCGATCCTTAGCTTTTACACTTTGGAAATAGGACCTCTTGTCAACTTATATGTATACTCTTTGAAAAGTGTTCGCGTTCTCGCTAAACTAAAATGAAGGGTGTGCATTTTGAACTCGCGGTCGAGAAACTCGTGGAATTAAAAAAAATCACGCGCGAAAGCGAAAAATTCATTGCCTAGCAAAAATGCCTTTTCTTTCATCGATAAAACTGGTTTAATTTTTTTCTTTGTTTGCCAAAAGTCTGCAAACGGATTGAAATTATTGCTAGTTCAGTACTCACATAATTAAATCTATATTTCAGCACTTTATTTGAATCAAACTTGTGTACGAAGTAGATTGACAAATTTAAGAGTATTATCCAGCTTTATTGTTATTTTCGGTTTTGATTTAATTGAATTGGATTCAGTAGCCTGTAATCTGCTTCTGGTATGGCCTTTAAGCAGAGCGGTCAATCCCAAATTTCAATTAATAATTTAGCCACTATCGAAGCGATTTTCGACTCGTTTGATAGTTTCTTTGTTGGACAAAATCATTTTCCTCAATGAAGTTACGAAAAATCTCAATGGCAAAACCAAAATATGCACCCCGTCTTCCCAGAATCAGGCAATCAGTTAAATTCATGTCCTCTAAATCTGTAGTTACCGCAGACCACAACAGTAGTTAAGAAATATTTATAACCGTACAATTATTTAGACTACTATAGTAACCATTGTCTCCTGAACTTAATTGAAAATCGATAGCTTTTCAAGCGATTAAACAATTATCCCCACAAATTAGATTATCACTATCTATCCCCACGTATTTTACTGAACTCCCTAAAGTCTGCATACTAATCGGCAGATCCTAATAATCATATGTCTTGATAGTCATGAAAGTTTCCGTTCGATTTAAAAGCGCGGTGTAGAGTTTTGGAGGGTGAAATCTCAAACTAAGGGCACGGTGAATATCCCAGTGAGTCAACTAAATAGTGTATTTGTACTTTGATGCTTTGAAATTTTCTTTGGTTGATGGTGATGAAATTCTTGAATATTCTAACATTTCATTATTCATTTTTTCAAGTAACAGTGTCAAATTGGTTTCGAAATCTGGTTAAAATTTAGTGTTAAAAGTGTGCATACTAGTTATCTAATTTTGAGGTCGCTTATATAATTAATACAATCATTGGAAATTGGTCAGAAAAGAGAAAATGAATCTTGATTTTTAACAAACGAAAAACAAAAATTTGACAGTAGTCATGAATGAAGTTACAATTACAATATATACCCGCAAGCAGCCCCTTTTTAGGGGGGCCAATGGCAAAGTGTGCAACATTTTGCTGTCCTTTTGAAATATTTGGTATTTACATTTTGTGGTTTCGAATTGTCAAATTAGATGACCTTACGTCAAAAAATATTTGCGACCTTTTAAGCTTTGTCGGCGAGTTAAGACTTTTACTTTTTGGAACACACTAAATTATTTACAACCTACTTGAAAAAGAGATTTGGAAATGTGTGAAGAATTTCACCGCCATTTAATTACAGTTTTTATTAGTTGTGTTTCACTTCTACGTTTGTGCATGGCTATTTTCTGCCTAGTTAGTTTGTTAATCAAAAGTTAACTCATACTTAAATTATTTATGTACTCCATTATTTCGGTAACTAGAACTCGTGCTGGAAAAAATGAATTTTGTAATTTCTGGCCCAATTGCTTAGTTAATTTCACGATTTTTCATCGAAGATTTTTGCATGAATGCTGCTAACTACGCTATGTCAGCTCACAAATAGTTCAACGAACAATCGTTTCAAATCATCGATAATCGTGTCTTAAAGCAACTATCTTAACTGCAGTTATTTTTTAAATTATAGATTTTAAGGAGGAATACCTTGTGTGGAGATTTCACGATTTTTTAAATATAGATTTTGATTTATTACATGTGAATGTCTTCTATATCAGTGTCCTCTCAATTATTCGATATACGAATTTGTTTTTTGTTAAACACCCTGTAGATTAAGGCTTCCTAAATATTTAGGTCTCACATTGTGAAGAAACCAATGGGCATTTGGTAGACGTTCTATATAAACGAAAGAAGTTTGACTTATTATGCCTTACATTATGCTTTTGATCAGTATTAAGCCAGGCTTGTTCAATAGATCATTTAGGGTTTTTGCCTCCCTGGAATTGTATTTTTGGTGTTAAAAGATTTCACATTACAGTTCCAAGGAATAGAACGTAAAATGAACTGTCGTGTAAGCTTGGCCTTAAAGGAGCACATATTTTGTAATTTATCTGTGTGCCGAAATTATCTGCAATACTTTTTTGCGCACGTTTAGGAATGTTTTTATTTTTATTTTATCGGTACTTTTTAATTTACACGACATCAAAACCGTGAAGCGGCATTTTTTTTTAAAACCATTACTGTGCTTTTTAGTCGCTTTATGGTTAGGGTGTCTTCAGTTATAGAAACTATTTGCTGGAGCTAGGGAATTATTTTCCTCAGAGATTCTAGAATTCTTCATCGTTGTCGCTTGTAACATGATAAAATTGAAATTTTGTTTCCACGGCAACATTATGTTCATTTCAATATTTAAGAAGAGAAAAAAAAAACAGTCTTCATCGATAAACAATTCTTTCAAGTTTGAACTCACGGTATAATGAAAAATTATTTTAGGTTCCTAAAAAATTCTTAATTGTTTTTGTCGTGGACGTTTTTGTAGTTCATTCCTAAAGGTTGACGTAAATGTTTCTCCTGATTTTGTGATATTACATTGTATTTATATATGAATATATTATTATTATTATTATTGTGACGTGCACAAAAATGCACCGGAGCTTTATCCTCGGATGATCATTTTTAGTCCTTTTTGCACGTTTGATCGTCGGAAGAAGTTTCTAAAAGCTCTCTCATGCCTTCGTTGTTTTTGTTCATACTCAGTCCTCAAATATATATATATATAAATATCTACTAAAGATTTGCCGGTTGTAAATTTGCCTATTATCCAATAAATGTGTACCACACCAACATATTTTTCTGTTTGACATGTCCGAATGAATTCGATATTCATCCTGGAAGGATTTTGTACGTTTTGGGGGCCACCCGATGGAGCATTTGACGCTCTGCTCTATGAAATCGCCATTCTGTTTAAAACTAGCGTTTAATAATGTCAGAGGACAGGCAGCACTTTTACAGGCTTTATTCGAATATTGCTACTATCATGACGTCACAGGGTGACATTCGCGTCACAGAGGCGATGCAGATGCGCATTAAAGAATTTGTGGGATCCCGGAATTTGTGCGCACAAAATGGCGGAAACTCGGTTTTTTGTTAAAGGATTTGCGAAAACTAGTTATGTACCTTTTTATATAGTTATCAACATTTTGCAAAAACTAAATTTCAGCGAATCAAAAAATTGCCTACCTATGTTTAGATTCAAAGTCTCTTAAAGATACGATTTTATTTTAAATAAGCGGCCACTGAAGGATTTATCAATTGAAATATTAGACCTTCGGCCGATTTTTTCGTAGCAGTTTTAGTATTTTTGTCACCACTTTTAAAGTCATTTACAGTTATCGTGGAATTATCTTGTGATCTACTTACTCCCTGGTACGCTGCTGTTTTAATTATCATGTGTATATTAAGTCCCAGTAATTTGATTCTTAGTTTTTTATTTTAATTTGTTTTTCTATGCGAACAGGGACGAAGTTTTCCGGATTGGATCCAACGGAACGAAAACGCCAAGAACTCATCAACGAACTGATCGCCACTGAAGAATCTTACGTTGAGGACATGTCTATCGTCTTGGACGTAAGCTCGAAAATTTAATTATTTTTATTGACGAATCGCCCTAGAAAATACATTTCAAAGTCAATGAAAAGTAAGTGAATATTTAAAAGGTAATAAAGAAAGTCTAGGAATACTTGACAAGATTAGTGTGACCTGTGAACCTGACCGTTAACGTACTTGCGCGGGCCCCACGACGTATCGTACGTTGCGGCCGTACCTCCGGTACAGCCCCTTTCCTTTTTTCTTGTAGGTGTTCTCTTTGGTGTTGGGTGTTTATTGTCGTTTGTTTTATTGATCCTTCAAGGCTTTCTACAAACCCTTGAAAGAGTCCAGAATCCTGAGCGATCAGGAGTTGGAGACTATTTTCGTCAACTGGAATGACCTCATCGTATGCAACACAAAATTCCTTAAGTTAGTAGCGTTCTGTTTGTAATTTTCGTGCGAAAATTGAAGGAAAATTAAAAGCCGACATTTAATGTATTTTTTTCTTTTCCAACAACTCTCAATACAAAATTCAAGTGATTATTTTGTGAACCCCTGTGACCCTGTCTCGAGAAATCTAACCTGAGTTAACCTTTATCTCTCTTCGCCTTTCAGATCGTTCAGAGTTCGAAGAAAGATGAGCAAAAAGGCCGGCGGTGCCATTCACATGATCGGTGATATTCTCTGTGAAAATGTGAGTCTCTTTCCCCACCACAATATAACTTTTATACCTGATTTGAATCTGAATCGCATGCCAAGGAGTCAAATAAATGAAAATTAACTGATTAAATAAAATCATCGTTCAATTCTGTGATGTTGGAATATATTAAGATGGCCAAACTGTAAAAGAAATACGTCCTTCTTCGTCTAGAAGTGTTATTAATTTTCTATTTTATCTTCCAGCTTCCAAACTTGACTCCGTACATGAGGTTCTGCTGTTGCCAACTGAATGCGGCTGCCATAATACAGAACAAGACAGAAACTAGCCAAGAATTTCGGGATCTCACTAAAGTAAGTTGTGACGTTTATACATATTTTTAACTTGTCAAAAAAAAATAACCCCTAAAATAATTAGGAATTGATTTTAGTAATGTCTGTAATTGATTTTGTTAATGTCCTAATGTGTTCAGAGACCAGTGAAAAAAAAACCAACTTCTCTTCCGTTCCAATTGATTTTATTTTGGCGTCTCTGTAGAAATGCTGCCTGGACCCACGTACCAAGGGAATGCCGATTAGCTCATTTCTGCTCAAACCCATGCAACGAATCACCAAATATCCGCTACTAATAAAAAAGGTATCTGCGTTTGATTTTCATCTATTGTAGCAGATGAGTAATTATAAACTGTAACTGGGGGAATAGCCACTTGAATGTCTTTTCTTTGTGGTGATTATGATAGATTTTGGAGAACACTCCTGAAACGCATTCCGACTACCACAACCTGGTGGAGGCCCTGGGTAAGGCAGAGGATATGTGCAGTCAAGTCAACGAAGGTGTTCGCGAACAGGAGAACTCGGATCGGTTGGAGCACGTCCAACGGGTGGTCAGCTGCGACAACCTCGAGGAGGTGAGCGGACGTAGCTAATATTATATTTATTAGTGTTTATTTTTCGTCTTAGTGTTGCGTTGCCATTTCGATGCGAATCTGAACAATTTAAGTAAAAATAACGGAAGGTTCATTTCTCACACGTTCCACATCTATCACATTTTTAATTAGTTGAAATTGGGTGATTAATGATTGTTTCCTGTTTTGCAGAAAATAACGTTCAACTCGCTAACCAACTCTTTGGGCCCCCGGAAGTTTCTCCATTCAGGAATGCTAGTCAAAGTAAACTTTTTCTTTCTCATTTTGTAATTGTAATTGTCTTAGTTCCCATTGGTACAAGTGATCCAATTAATTTATATTTAAAAAATAATATGAAAATGTTTCCTTTCCATCTCAGGTGAACAGCGGCAAGGAATTGATGGCTTTCCTGTTCAACGATTTCCTGCTGCTGACGCAACCGAGTAAAAATTTCGGCAGCGTCGGATCGCTCTTTGCCCTGGACAGAATTTCGTCTTCTCAATTTAAAATGTACAAACAGGTGAGTCGAACAGTTTAAAAATTAGTAGAATATAAATTTTGATAGGTTAACTGCGTCAGATTAATTATTTTAATCGAACAACAGTATTCAGTATTTCATCATTTGCAACGCTATTTTAGATATAGTCTTTCTCTGCCGGATGTAGTTTTTATAACCCGATATAGTTTTTTAACCGGATGTATTTATTTGAACCGGGAATACATATAAACCGGATGTAGTGGTTTACTTATGAAAATGTAGATGGCGCTCAAATATACTTTGAAAGGAAAACTGCATCCTGTTCATTTTTTTAATGGAACTGTATTTCATCTTTTCCACCATCTTTTCAGCCGATCCTGATAAATCAGATTGACGCCAAAAAGACTGATAGCTCAGAGGACGGTGTCAACTTCCAGCTGGCTTCAGGTGAACGGACCTACCTGTTCAAGGCAGTATCGACAGCGGAGAGGTAACAACAAAATGCAATATATGACGTGTATTAAATGGGGCGTTCTTCTGTTGGCTAACCGGATATTGATCGCTTTGATTTTCACAATTTCAGGAACGTGTGGGTTCGGAAGCTGGAGAGCGCCGCTGTGCACTACAGGGAGGTGGAACATCGAAAGAATCTGAAAAGTCAATCATGTGAGTTTTACCCCATAAAAGATGAAGGGTCCGTGACCAAGGAATATAAATTCATCTTTTATGTTTTTACATAAGGCTCCTACGAACATTCCTTCATTGAGTTTCACCCCATTACATCTAAGACATTGTTTAAATATTTGTGCTAATCATAATGTAAAAAAACGATATCTCCATTTAATTGCCGTTACAATTCCACTTAGTCTTCAGTTGACACGGATGTTAGCGTTAATGAATTCCTTGTTTTGCTGTTGAATTTCTTGTTTTAGTTTCAGAAAAATGGTTTAGATTATAAAAGCGATAGCGAATATTTTTTGAAATATCTACCAACATTTGTAAGGCAACTAGTATTCAAACGGAAGCGGTTATTTTTTTATTTTAGGCGAAATTTTCCTTTAGCGAATATCACAACAGGAGATTATGTACTCCTCTAATTGCTTGAGCGAAGGGGTCACCTTTTCACCAGTACCTCGGTATCGAATAAACGAAATTAACTGCGCTGGGAATCGAACCCGAGATCGCCGCACACATGTCGGATGCTCTGCCTCTGAACTACGACGACCTTACTGCATTAGCTGAAGTGAATGAAAATTTGGTCTATTAGCCACCTGATTAGTTGACGTCGTTTCCGCCCTACCGATTAGAAATCTATCAATCTGATTAAAGGGAATTCGACCAAAAACAATATAGCAGCAACGTTGTCTTTCCAAAACTCATGTGTTTCCCCGATCCCCATGTGTAACTACTTCTCTGCTCAACCCGTGTCCCGCGGTACCCCCAACAGCACAAGCCCAGCAACGACCGCCCCTCGGAAGACTGCTGGCCGTCGTGGTGGAGGCTTCCGGCTTACGGGCCAAGGCCAACGGTAATTATGAGCCAGCGTCCGGCAGAGACAGCTGGCCGGATACGTCGTGTCGGGGGTCGACCAGTTGAATTTGGCACCACTACTAACCACCTTTAGATTGTTCACCTGCGCATCCGTTGACTAACATGTTTTATTTTGCTGGGTTTTGATTGCTGTTTCTACTAACGTTTGCGCTGTGCTTCTCTTAATCTTTGTGTTACTAATTTTTTTCTGTAGTTTCTTTGATTTGCCTGGTATGCTAGTTTTTTTATATTGCTAGTTATATGTCTTGTGACTGCAGTTCTAATATTTATTTCGTTTTCTGCTAGAAATTTCGACGGTTTTGTTATTATCTTTTTTTAGAACGTGACACCAAAATATAGATTACCACATTTTATAGCTAAATCATTCGATTCCTGCGGTCAGACATCATAATTATTTTTGAAAAAATTCTCTCTCATTTTTTTTCTTTTTTTTAAATTAAATTAGTCCGAAATCTAGGTCTTAACTTTTGAAACTCAAACTGTTAGCAGCTTAACGTTTGTGGGACGAATTCGTCTGAAAAACGTTACACTACTAAACGGTTACGGAAACGTTTAAATCCGTAACAAGTTTGTAAGGGTAGCTACAATAACTGATCAGCTTTTTCAGGTGCAAACACTTTATGCTCATTCCAATACTAACATGCAATTACCCGGTATAAACTTTGCCATATATGGCATAAGACCTGCTACTTCCGGTGTGCAAACTAATATTTCTGGTATACAAAGTAATACTTCAGGTTTATAAACTAACACTTCCGATATGCAAACTAATATTTCCTGTTTATAAACTAATACTTCTAGTACTAACCCCCACTCCCTTTCAACTCCACTTTTATTAATGCATGCACCTGGTTCTGATTAGTTCGTAGACGCTCGGCTGTCGGTAATCTCAGAATTATTATCTTGGGAGCCACTGATCTCATGTTGAATAAGGCCAAAGGTAATGACACCTAGATACGTGTGTGCGTTTGTGTGTGTGTGCCTCACTGCCGCATCTCATCATTATTATTTTCTTCATTTTTATGTATATTTTCATGCATGTATTGTTGTTGAGTCCTGTATCACTAACCGTCCTGCTTTTTTGTATTCGTCTCTGCTATGATCTGCATCTTGGTTTTAATAGTGGGTTAAGGTAGTTCACACGTAATCAATTTGCGTTAGTCGCTGCAATGGCACGTGAAGCGATTTCGCAAGTTTGTTTATGCGCAAAAGTTGTTTGCGTAAATGTCGAGAGAGTCTATTTTGAATTTTTCGTGTGACCGAGTCACTACCCCCAATTAACCGGTTGTGTTTTTCTTGACTGTCGTGTGGTGTCGCTCAGGTCGCAGTGATCCCTATTGCGAGGCTAGTATGGGCTCGCAGGAGCACAGGACCAAAGTGATTAACGACACGGTGAATCCTAAATGGAACGCCTCCATGCAGTTCATCGTCAAGGATCCCACTGAGGATGTGCTGTGCGTCACTGTCTACGACCGGGATTACTTCTCACCCAACGGTAAAAGAGCATTTATAAACTTTATTTTTATTTTTACCGGTACATTTTTTTTTGCACATCGATGTTTTTTTTGTTTTTTTTTTTAAATCACCGTAGCGCCTAGTGCACTACAGGATTACTGCACCCTCGAACCTCTATAGAGATTATGTG